>CM033724.1:54351631-54508410 GCA_019671005.1 Hibiscus mutabilis | reverse complement strand
GCCTGGAGATTTGTTGTTTCTGTAAGGCCTCAAAATTTCAGAGTCAAAATTTGTGTTTTGACCCGAGCTCGAGGATTGAAGTTTGGACTAAATTGAATGAGAATTGGACTCAAATTGAGTTAAAAAGGGGATTTTTAAGTATGTTTTGAAGGTTGACCAAGAGTGAATTTGGAATTTCGAATCCACTCTTGATAAGGGAGTGAGGTTGAAGGTTGAAGCAAATGGAGATGTCTTCATAGTCTGGGGTGAAAATCAGCAGAGCAACCACAACACACTGTCCAGAGATTGTTTAGCTGTGAGAGGAAGAAGAAAACAGGAACACAGTTAAGAGCATTGAATTCAGATGCAAGTGTTGATTAAGTATATGTATCCCACACAATTCTTTATATATTTGAAGTTCGTTTCCTTATATTAAACACAGTATTTCGAGAAATTGAATATAAGCAACGTAAAATGACTAGAAATGAACCAAGGGGTCCTAGCGGGAAGTGGATGATTTTCATCCTAAGAGACTTAGGTTCAATCGTTCTGTCTGCAAAATGTATGTCTATTGTCAAAGAGTTAAAAATATGTACGAACAGATACTACATTATAATCACCTTTAAATTATTCAAAAAAATTATTAACAGACTTTCATTGAGGAACCCTGAAACTAGTAAAGATGAGAGACTTTCAAATGAACCCTGAAAACTGAGTTCATTTTTTTTACAATGATAACTAAATTTTATTAAAAAATCATAAAAAAAAACTAATACAACACATTCATAATGGAGAATAATGAGAACTAGTCTACTAAAATCTCACACAAAAATTTAAAGGTACCAAGAAAAATAAATATTTTATAGAAGAAGATAGAATAACGAAAACTAGTTTACCAAACTCAAAGGTGCAAAGAAAAGTAAATACTTCTATTGAGATTTGCATATCGTCAAAATTCAGAAACTTTCCTATCCAAATGGCGCATTACTGGGTGAAAAAGAAGTGGTGAACGAACTAAACTATTAGGCAGATTGCTTCGTTACCCATGACTAATTACATCAGTAAAAAACCATCAACATAGAGATCTATCTTTCTATGACCACCGATAGAATCATAATAGAAAATTAGGGCCATGAAGATCTCTGTACGAGCACCAAACGATCACAAATGTATGCTGAAATTATGCCAAAGCGACAAATGAAATAAAACCACAAAAAATAAAGAAAAAATGTGTTATAAAGACAGAAAAAAAACGTGCCACAAAGACATAAATTTTATTAAAGATATAAAAAATAATAAACTCGATGATCGACAATTAATATTAAAACTGATTGTTGATCACCGGCTAAGAGAACAATAATAAGAAAGAGGGCGCGGCACTAGAAATTGTGCCGAATTAGGGTTCAATCTAAAGTAGCAGTATTGAGACCCTTTGCATGTGGAAGCCATGGGAGCTGTTTGTGCATTATAATAACGAGCCAAAGAAAGATGGCTTTTTCTCAAAGATTTGTCCTTCAAGGGGACTGTTTAGGAGTTATTAAGTGGCTCAAGGCTTGGAGTCCAGATCTTGTCTTGTTCAATCCCCTTGATAGATGAGACTATATAATAGTAGAAAATTTTTGGAGACTCACACATTAAAATTAGATGTAAAACGTAAACTGGTCCATATTAACTGGGGTCAGGGAGAAAAACTCTTTAAAGTACAAACTAGTAATAAAGATAATTTCTTGGTAAACAGAATATTGAAATGGAATTTTCTATTAGATTCATCCTTTTTCCCCTTAAAATAATTAGAATAAAAAGGGTTCATTCATTCCAAAATAGCGTTGAGAAAAAGCAACTTTTTTCATTTACTTGCCTTGCCACATCCATATACCCAAAGCAACCCGTCTCTCTTGTACCATCATTTCTTTTTCTTCTGGTTTCTTCAATCATCAAGTTTCTCTTAGGCTTTTCATCGAACAGGTTCTTAACAATATGATAAAAAGCAAAAACTTCATCTTTTTTATTTTTCTGTTATGCGATTTTGATTACTGAAATATCCGTTTGTTAAGTTTAGTTGCTCAAATCATATTAAGTTTCTCTAATCTTTAACGGTGGGTTTTTATCTTGAGTTATGATCTGTTACGATTTACTAATTCAATTCTGACTTTTTTAATATTTTTAATGATAAAGGGGGAAAAACACTTCTCTTTTAGATTTTAGTATACTGAAATTCTATTGGATTATATTTGAAGTAAGTCTACTTAAATTCTATTGGGTGATACCGATTCCATTTTTTGAAATCGGTTAAAAGAATGATCTTTTTGGTTCTTTAAAAGCAAATTAGATAACAAAGATAGGGCTTTTCGAGTTAGGGTTTATTACAAGTAATTTGTTTTGATGGTTTATTTAAGATTTTGACTGGTATCAATGAAAATTTCAGTTAGGGTTTATGAAGAACAATTGTTTTGTTTTTGATGGTTTCTTTTAGATTTTGAATTGGTATTACTTTTGGTATTGTAATTAATGGATTTCTAGTAAATTCTGCTATCCTTCAACTATTGAAATGAATGGTTTTGTTTTAAAATTTTCAAATGCTTGTGCAGGAGCTATGATTCGTCTGTTTAAAGTAAAGGAAAAACAGAAAGAGCTTGCAGAAAATGCAAATGGTGGATCACCTATCAGAAAACAAACTGCAGGGGAGTTACGTTTACACAAAGGTTTGCATATCCTGTTTAGTGAATTTGAGAGATTTTCAATGAGATTTATCTGATTGTAGTTTGCTCAAGCACTGAATTTTTACCAGGTTTAAAACTATGTATATTTGATCCGGGATTGAATTAGCACTTAATAAACGTGAGCATCATGTTATATTTGGCCTTCTACTTGCAGACATTTCCGAGCTGAACCTACCGAAATCTTGCTCCATATCATTTCCTAATGGAAAGGATGACCTGATGAACTTCGAGGTTTCAATTCGACCTGATGAAGGATATTATCTGTAAGGGACTTCTTTCATGCCTCTTATGTAATTGTTTTATGTTTGTTTCTCTTGGTAATAACACGAACGAGCGTTCGACTGACTTGTTGCTCTGCTGTTTTAGTGGTGGCACATTTTTGTTCTCCTTCCAAGTTTCTCCCACGTATCCGCACGAGGCACCAAAAGTTAAATGCAAGACCAAGGTAGACCGGGTCATCTTATTTAGTCATGGCTTCCTTCCCCATATTCATGTTGCGGTCTGATTTGCTTTTGGTTAGAACTCATTTTGTTTCATGTTGCTCTCCGATTCTCAGGTCTACCATCCAAATATTGACCTGGAAGGAAATGTTTGCCTCAACATCTTGCGTGAAGACTGGAAGCCCGTGCTCAATATAAACACCGTAATCTACGGATTATACCATCTTTTCACGGTACTTGCCTAGTGAATTTATGGTGATAGTTCTATGAATTCGTAGCATCTAGTACTCAAATCTTTCAATTTTGTTTGCAGGAACCAAATTACGAGGATCCCCTCAATCACGACGCTGCTGCAGTGTTGAGGGACAATCCAAAGATGTTTGAATCTAATGTGAGAAGGGCTATGTACGGCGGGTATGTGGGGCAAACCTATTTCCAACGGTGCATGTAAACAGCAAACGCACAATGTTATCAACAATTGAGTTTCTGTGAGTTGTATAATCTGTCTGGAAATGACCTTTTGTCATCCCCTTTGAATTTCTCTATGTGAATCTTAGGGAATTATTTCCTATAAGACCAACCAGCTAAAATTCTAGTTATGTTTTACTCTAGCTTTCCTAATGCAATATATTGGTGTGGCGAATATCATCTTAAATGCAGAACTAGGACAGACTGAATCTTATGCATTAGCCTAAAATATGACATTCTTCCTTAGTCCCTCTCCGTCCGAAGATGAAGATGAAGTATGTGTCTTGCATCCACTGTTGATTTATGATGGGATTATTTGATGAGCTTGTTGAACTATGGATTGTTATTTTAGGTTCAAATTATTCTAGATTCATGTTATTTGTGGTTTGGGGTTGTTGTTGGCTTTTATAATCAAGCCATATGTTAGTTGAGTTTTGCTCATGATGCTGTTGATTATTTATTCTTCTTGAACTCAACATCTTAAATGGATGTTGATTAAGTATGCCAAACAAATATTTAAACTGCAACCGGAAACAATTGTGTTTAAGCGTATTTAAATCTTAAGTCTTTCTACCAACAATCAGTTAGTCTAGTGGGATGAAGCATTAGATCTATAGAGTAAAGTCGGGAGTTTGAATCTTGGATAAAAATATTTTTGTCAATTTTCGATGTCCCTTTCTATACCTTAATACTAAAAAACTAAATTTTAATCTTATTCTAAATCATAAGCTCTAAATCTTAAAAAATACACCTTACTACTAATTTTTTAAATTCTAACCCTAAATTTTAAACCTAATATTTTACTGCAGGGGCATAATTAGGAGAATCGAAAAGGGATAGAAAATTTTTATTCTCAAATTTTGGTATTGTGAATAGAATAATTAAGTTAAGAGTTTAGTATTTAATTTAGAACCTAAATAGTTGTTATTTTTGGGGCCATGCTGTGTTGCTTATTTTTAAATGTCCACGTTCAGTCCAATATGAGTCGGGCTTTTCTAGTTGGATGGATACTTAGAAGAGATCTATAATAGAAGGACCAAATTGTATATTTTATTTTAGGTTTAATGTCAAAATAAGTGCCTAAACTATCAAGTTTTTTGTTTTTGGGTGTCTAATTTTTTTTGTTCTTAGGTGCTTAAACTATCTCGTTTTTCTTTTTTCGATGCTTAAACTTTTTTTTACTCCTTTTAGGTGTTTAGACTATCTTTTTTACCCCTTTTAATGTTAAATTGAGGCACATATTTCGACAAAAAAATGATAGTTTGAGCACTTATTTTAACAAAAAAAATCATTTTGGCACTTAAAAAGGATAAAAAAAATTTAAGCCCCTAAAAAGAAAAAATGGATTGTTTAAGCACTTATTTTGGTATTAAACCTTTATTTTATTACATGGATTCTCTAACCATTGCTTTTATTGGTTGTATACCTTATCTAACATACATCCTACAGGCCATGGATAGATTTCACTCATTCATCTATAGCGACAGCTTTACATACTATTAGTGACAATTGCAGATCGTTCAATAATTTCTTGTAACGAGACTCGAATTGTGCACTCATTCAATGATTATATAATCACTAGAAAAATCAAAATCAAATTATAAGATCAGCACCAAATATATATATCTGTGGGGTTTTGGACATGTACAAAGTGAGCGACTGCACATGGCTTCTAAGAAAAGAGGGCTCTTAATGAGTTGAATAAAATGTTTATAGGGCGAAAAAAAAAAAAAATTAGTTTAATAAATTACAAGAAAAAAATAAAAAAAATGACTTTAAAGAGGACCCCATAATATATTTTTTACTAAGATAAAAAAGATCTTTTAAAAAATCTTATATATTTTTTGGATTATAAATTAAAAGACCTCGTTTTAATAAACTGTGCAGGGCCTATAAACCTTTAAACCGCCCTTATATATATATTAAATAATAATTGAAATGTACTATTACTTGGTACATTATTGAACATGTTACGTTATATTGTTCAATATATTTTGATGGGATAATGGAATAGAAGGCTAAATGAAAAACACATTAGACTAAAATGTCATTTTGATAGATTATTTTAACAAGTTTAATACAACTTCGAAAATATAAGGCAATGAGATTAGTTTTTTTTAATACAGTTTGATACAATGATTATACTATTCAACACCTCCCAACCCATAAATCAGAAGATATTTAACACTTTGGTATACTAGAATTCACGTCTTTTATATTATACTAATGATGAACAAAAATTATCTGTCCCTTTTCGATGTCTCTTTTTATGTCTAACACTAAAAAAATTAAATTTTAAGTTTCAACCATAAATTTTAAATCCTAAATTCTAAACTTTAAACTCTAAAAAATACATATTAACCAAGCCACACCTTGCCCAACACATATTAACCAAGCCAAAAACTAAAGAGAACATCATGATGCTCACTTTGTTTATATTTCAGACATTTGAATATGAATATAAAAACAATACTCTAAATATATATTTTTTAATAGTATTAAGATACTTATAAGGTAGTATTTGTTTATAAATATTTTTAATTATTTGATATGTACACACAGCTTGCAGACAAAGCGATTTAAACCCGAATTTCTTAACATGAATATTAGTTTTTTTACTGAGACAACTTATTGGATTCAATACTCTAAATATATTCAAATCTGTAAAATTATTGAAATATCCGTCTTAAATATATATCTATGTTGCACATTTTCATGTCGAATATGAGTAATGTACATGGCTACCATGTGGGGGTCATGCATGTTGCAGCTGGATGAAGGGAAAGAAAGACAGCTTGGGATTCGTAAAAGTTTGGGTAAAAATAAATAAATAATAAAAAATATATAAACTACATGGACCAAACTTTGCCACAGAACCACTTGTTCTCCATACACGTCTCTATTTGTACGATTTCATGTATAAAATAATGTTTAATCAAGAATTATGGGATTTAATTGAGTATTGCAGAATCTTTTTTGTCATTATTTAATAATTAGTAGTTTAACACTCCCTCCGAAAGATACAAACTTAGCTGTTTTTAAAGCTTTGTTGCTTTTAAATATGGGGAATATGCACTTACTTTATGTACTGGTTTTCCGTGTGGACTTTGAAGAAAGTGAAAATGACATGCTAAGTTTTTGCCTTCCAATAGGATAAAGGTAAACCCTACTTGTTCTTTTCAATTCAAGTGTTTGACTCTATGTGGATTAGGTTTCATTTCTTGATTGGTTGATATTTTTCTTGAAAAAAAATTGAAATGTTTAAATTACAAAAAAATAAATTAAAATATTTTTCGAGTTAATTTCAAGCATCTACTTTTAAAGAATCGTGTTAATCTTAATAGATTATGTTCAATTCAACAATTACTCAAATTAAAATGAATTTATTTTTAAAATAATGGTTCTTCCGCGGCACAATTTTTCAGTTCGATTTATTCATCTGTTTTGTAATAATATTATTTTAAACAAAAAGATTCATATTATAAATAAATAAATAAATTCGTATCCAAAAAGCTCATAACCCTACAAATTGGACAAACACATTGTACTATGTTCTACTATAAAATTACTCACAGTCCACTAAGAAAATGGCTCAAATCAAGGCACAATTCAGGGGTTTGTTTGAAAACCTAGGTTAAAGGAGGGTGGAAATTAAAAAAAAAATTACAGACCCTGAAATTTTTAATTTGGTCCATCGAAACGAGGCATGTGCACGACCATATAAAAAAACAAAGGTGTGAAGGGAAATTTATAGGATGGGAAGAGGGAAACATGGGGGTTTACTATTTGTGTAACATACAACACAAACAAATTTGACTTAGAAAAAAAAAACAAATTGCAAATGGATAAGCACTCTACACTAATCCTGAGACGCACAGTTCTTCAAGAACTTAAATAACCATAGGGAATAAACTTAAATATACGTTTGGTACTTAAATCAGATATCTTTTTTTAAATTAGTATTTAAAAAAATTTTACTCTCCAGTTGATATATGAATTAGGCATTCCTATTCTCAAGTTAGTACTTGTACTAGACACATTTTCTCAAGTTGATACCAAAACTTATGCATTCTATCAATTTTTTCCTAATTCGAAATCTCTATATTTAAAAATCTTATCAGTTTACTCTTTGTTTTTCTCCTATCAATGTTATAACACTTTCATGGTATAAAATATTTTTCACGATAACTTGATGTTGTTTTGTGGTAGAATGCAGTTATCTCATTGTTGTTTTGATCTGTTAGGCTTGTTTGATTTGCCAATATCGTGAAAAAAAGACTAAATTGATGGTGCTATTAAATACAAAAGATTAAATTTATTGAATTATTTCGAATTGAGATCAAATTGATATAATGTATAAGTTTTGAGGACTAAATATGTTAATAAAAGTATCGAAATAGTGGATGGAATTAAAGTTTGGATACCAAAACAAGAGCAAAAATTTCTTATGTGTCAACTTGAGAGAAAGTGCTTAATTCAAGTACCACCTTGGGAGCAAAAATTCTTTAGGTACCAACTTAAAATAAAGAGTCTAATTCAGGTACCAAATATAAATTTAAATCTTGTGAATATATTTTTTTTTAATATTCTTAACACGGTCTCGAGATAATATCTACTTAGTATTTTTGTAGTTCTTAATAAACTCTCGGACACTTACAAATAAAACTGTTAGAATCTAAATTTTCTAAATAGTTTAGTTCTTAATAAACTCATGCACGAGAAATCATATCATAGGCCCGGCTTTCCACGTCATCCATAGTCTCAACCAATAAAAAAACATCAATTTCATTAAATTTTTCCATATCATCTTTTTACCAAGTGAATCTACAATTGGTAAAAAGTGATTTTTAATTTAATTTATAGTAAATCTGAGTGAAGATTCACTTGGTAAAAAGATTACATGGAAAAATTTAATGAAATTGATGCTTTTTATTGGTTGGGACCATAGATGACATGGCGAGCCGGGCCTATGATATAATTTCTCACTCATGCACACTTAATATAGGCTCGCAATTAGTGTAAAAACAAATATTTTGTGTCCTATTCAGTATTAAATATATTGATTGAGATTAAAGCCTTTAAGCCTGGAAAATTAAAAATACCTGCAACAACCATATGAATGGAGATGAAGGGGGAGTGGAGGACCACTGTATATTCTCTTCAAGTGTAAAGCTTTAATGTTTGAATTATATAGATGTCTAGGGATTATTATTGTAAAGTAAGATTTGTAAATTATATTTCAAAGTTGGAAGATGAGGAAACAAGTGTTGGAAATGTCGGGAGAAACATGACAGCCATTAACGTAAATAGTTCCACTTCATTATTTAGACTTTAATTATTCGTTTAATAACTCAAAAGCATACAAAGGAATCTTCCTGTGGCATGCGCAAAACAATTACAAAAAGTTGGTGTATTTGATTAATATATTCATTTTTTATTATGATCGTCGATCGAAGAGTAATTATATTCAAATTGAATACAAGACGTAAAATTTAGATGTTTAGTTTTGGGTTTAAGTTTTTTGAATTTAGGGTTTAGAGATTAGGTATTAGAGTTCAAAGTGAGTTAAAGATTTAGATTTTATATTATAAATTCTAAACAAAAAAGTCTGTGTAAAAAATTTACACTAACAGTGCATCAAATACCAACTCTTATTGAATAAAATCTACTTTAAATTCTAATCATATTATCACAAACCCTAAACTTTAAATTCTAATCATATTATCACAAACCCTAAACTTTAAATTCTAACCACAAACCTTAATACTAAATCAATAAACTTAAACCCATAAACCCTAAACCTTAAGACTAACATATTTGTAAATTTTTTTGTTCTTATCGCAGGTGCATGAAATATTTTCCTATATTATTATATAAGAAGACTCAAATTTTAATAGTCAAAAACTTTAATATTTGCCAATTGCCAATGTAATTGTTAATATTATTAAATATAAAACTCTGTATAAAACTTAATCCTAGTTTAACCTTAACCTTGGTTTACAAATATACTTAATTAAAACAAAACACCAAGTTGATTGAAGATCTAGAAACCCTTTTTTCACTTAGCAAACAAGAAACATTTGTTTATAGTAAGAAAGCTTTATCTGATCAACACCGACTTCACCAGCCATGGAAATGAAGTCCCCCAATCAATGCTTTACCGACAGACAACCTTATCATTCATTGATCCAACATCGACAAATCTAATCTCAACTTTGTTCCAAAATGGTCCCACAGGTGAAACCTGAAAACATATTATAATATATTATCATACAATTACAATCACTTTATTTCGACAAACATTAGCTGCAGCTTTTGCATCAATGGTGGTACCTTTGACACCTACGTTCTTTCTTTCTGAATTTGCTTTGAGCATTTTTACTCGGATTCTTTAGGATAAGGTGTAACTAAAAGTTGTCACCCTTTCCGAAAATTCTAGCGAAATGTTAGATTCAACCTACTTAAAGTGTAATATTTTTAATACCGAGACTCGAGTTCGAACAATATAGGACGAAACCGATGTGGTCCCGAGAAGAGAGGTGCTTTTGTTGGGGGTGGTGACACGAGTTCATGTGTTGAGTTGCACCCCATGTGCGTTCCTAAAGCAGTCTTTGTCTCTTAATGGTCCTTTTCCTTTAGACTTTGAGCCATGCTAGATTTCCACCTCTCATCAACTGTCTACTCAATAGACACTCAGAAAAATCCGTATATAAATATGTTTACATCATACACATATCTATATCCAACGTTTATGTAATCAGTGATGGGCTGGAGGGGTAGTTTCCTAAAAAATTAAAATAGAAATTTTTTAAAAGTTTTTATGTATTTTTTTTTATCAAAAATCCATTTTCTCCTTTAAAAATTTTATAAATTCACCCTTTAGAATTTTATAGGTTCGCCCCCATCACAACTTCCTATGTTTGCCCCTGTATATAGGGGTGAGCAAAACTCGACTCAGCTTGAAAAAATTGAAATTTTTGACTCAACTCGAGGTGAAAAACTCGACTCGTCTTGACTCGATTCGAAATATCATAAACTCAAGGCGAAAAAATTTCAAATAAATTTTGAGCTGTAAAATGAAAATTTGAATAGCTTGAAATTTTTAGTAATTAGTGGATTAATTTTTAAGTTCGAGTCGAGTCCTTCAATTTTTCCTGATATATATATCGATATAGAAAATATGAAGAAATATAAGTTACTCATGAAAAAAATATGAAGAACTATATATGCAAATCTTATATGATTAGAGAAAGTCGTTTAAATTGGAATCAAGCTATACTATAACATGATAAATAATTACAATCAAATTTGTATAAGAAGTCGAAAATTCGACTCGAACTCAACTCGAATTTCATAAACTAGACTCGAATAAAAAAATTTAAATAATGTTTGAGTTGTAAAATATGACGTGTCAACTCGAATAACTCAAAATTTTTTCACTCGACTCAACTTGATTAAACGCTCGTCCTCTACCTATATGTAACTATTATAATTATTCCGTAAATAATTTACGTCCATATAAGTTTCATTGGCCCATGACAACGACAACAAGAATTTGTATCTCCGATGATACCGTCGTTTGGAATGGATCGATAGAGAGCTCGCCGATGCGAGTGTCTGAATTAGTTACCATTAAACAAACAGACAGGGCAAGGGGTTGTAGACGAACTGTTACGCTCGGACAACAGAGATTTATTTTTTAATTTTCAATTTTTACTACGTTTTCTAAATAATCCATACATGTAATGGTAACCTTTCAAAGCTTTATGATACAAATTATTAATATATTAAAATGTACGTGAAATTAGTAAAAAATCATAAAATCACGTGGAAATGCATAGTAAGTAATTAGTAATAAGTTGAAATTCAAGACGTCATCAATGACGCCATACGGAAACCCTAAAAAATTTCACCAGTAATAGATTAATAAAATGTGAGAATATTCCACACAACTATACAAGCCGATAATTCAAATATTTTATATAATATATATTGTGCAAACATGATACAAGAAGTTTATTATCAAAGATATGGTTAGAACTAACGATCAGTTAGTTTAGCGAGACGAGGCATAAGACCATTTAAACAAGATTAAGGGTTCGAATCTTGATATTGTGAATGAAGCATTTGAGTTGGAAGAATCGTTCTATAATTAATTTATGTAATACCCAATTTAAATTATCAATTAGTGAATTAGATATCGATAATTATAATAAAAAAAATCAAAGTTTGAGTTCATTCATCTCTCCCGTAATAACCAAATTTTTTCTCAATCCTCTTATTGAATTCATGTCTTAGACAAGAATTCTGTTTATGATTTAAAATAGATCTGTCTATGAATCAGATCAAACCGTGATCAAAATTCTTTTACAACCTTTTTTTATAAAATCGGGATAAAATAACTTTTATAGTGCATTTGGTTCACGGAATGTAAGATTACCTTTGAGAATAGGTTTCTCATAATGTAACATTACCTGAGATATTACTGGGAATGTTAGATTACCTTGTTTGGTTGACGTAATATATGATTACTTGGAAGTAAATTTTACTGTATTCTCCTTGTGATATATTATATTTTTAACAAGTTAAACTTTCAGTATTAATTTTAAAATATTTACTTGAAGATTCATACAATTATACTTAGCATATTACTAATATAATCAGTATAAACAATATGAAATATATATTTTTATTAATATTAAAATTCTTATAATTAAATTCAAATTTATAAATATTTAATGGGTAACAACGTTTAAATATTAAACTAATATAAAATAATTTTTAAATAAATATACTCCTCAAATATTAAAGCACAATTGAAATAATAAAATGAATAATAAATTTCCATAAAGTCAAGAAAAATGATAAATAAGAGATGATGAACGTATTTACGAGGATTTCGACGAAAATAGAACATAAAACCAATAAAATCAAAGGTTCTCCTTGTATTATGCTATGTGTCTATTTTATTTTCTTGCCAAAATTTTATAGAAAATTTATAGAATATTTAGACATTTTATCGAAAATTTTCATAGCCATGATTTTTTCTTTTATTTAAATATTAAAATACTTTTTAAATACATGTAAAACCATTTAAATATTAAACTAATATAAAAAAATTATTTAATAATTTTACGCTATTCAAATATGCTACAAAGGACCAAATTAAGAAAACTCATTAGTCAAGAGCAATTTTGTCCAAAGTGACTGAAATTGACAAATACCTAAGAGAAGGTTGGGAAACACAATCCCAAAATGTTGACAAAAAAGTGTTATTGTTAGTAATAATCTTTTTTTGGTTGGTGGAAATGAGGACAAACCAAACATGTGAATAAAATTCCGAGAATATTATCACCCCTGGTAATAATTATTTCCGTGAACCAAACGCCCCTTTAATCTTTTTAATTTAGCATGTATTTTGTTGGTCTACATTAATATTTAACTATAATTTTTTGTTATTTTAGTGACGTGACAAAAGATTGTGTCATGTAACATAATACAAGAGTATCACGTAATCAAAACAACTAAAAAATTACAAAGTTAAGAATAACAAAAAGCCTATTTTTAAAGATTTTTCTCTCATCCTCCGCTTCTATCTTTCTTTCTTTTTATGTGGCCGGTGTTGACCGCCGATATTCATTTATCTTGTTTTCTTATATTTTGTTTTCATTTTTGTATTTTTGTTGGTTTTCTTATATTAGAATCTCGTTATTTTAGTTTTATACTTCTTGCACATGTTGCGTTTGTTTTCTCTGCCTTTGTAGCACGCATTTGCCTTATGACACGTTATTCGCCTACCTTTTTGGTAGATTTGTGTTTGTGTAGAGTTCCTCACGATGCTCAATTCTAATGTGCGATTATCGGTGGTCATTTAGTAGTTTGATCCTCTATTGCGGTTGTTTGCCAATGCATTCAGATCTATTCACAATGCTTGTTTTCGCTCACCACTCCTTCATCACTTATCAAGCGTCTAGGAGATTCATTTAATCTCTTGTGTGTTGACAACTCTCCTGGACTTTTGCCGTTCAATGAAGTCTATGCTTATCCATCTAAGCAACGGTGAGAGCATCTTCTACTGGCGTGAATGAGTTTTTCTTCTTTTAGGAAGGACGAGAGTCCTTTCATCTTTTTCTCTTTTCAGTTTTTAATTTTTTTTTTATTGTTTGTTGTGAATATCTTCATATTTGAATTTTTTTATTTGGCTCTCTTTCTACGTAATAAAAACTACCTGGTATTATGTTTAAAAAAATTACAAAGTCTAAAACTATTTGAACAAAAAAATCTTAAAGATTAAATTAAAAAATTACCAAAACCAAGGACTAAAGGTGGTTGTCAAATAACTATGGTTGGTGGCTAAGGAAGGGATTGGACAATAAAGGAGACTTGCATATAAAAATCCAGAGGCCATTTTTTTGACAAAGTTAAAATTCATTCAATAAGAAAAAAGAACAGATACAAACAAAAACAAGTTTCCAAACTGTCACAACTGGCAAGACAAAAACCGTCATCTCTATAAGAGGTGTGAAAACATCCGAAATATAAAAACATAACAAACAAAGCGATAAAGCCCCATGAAACAATCTTAAAAAATAGAGAAGAAAAAATAACAAGATTTTCAAAAAAAAAACTGATCTATAATTCAAATAAGCGACACTTCTGAAGAGCTCAATTTAAAGACAGACTTTCTATTTCAAAAGAAATAGAATCTTGTCATCAAATGTGCTATAGGAGCCATGGTCTGGATATATAAATCCAGAGGCCATTAGTACTTTAGTGTTTATTGACCTTCAATGTGGGGCACGTTTTGGATCCCAAAACACTTTAAGTTTTATATATATATATAAATAAAGTATACTATTAACTCACAACCACAAATCCACAATCAGCCCTAAGCCTTTTCTCTTAATTAATTTTAATTAGAAAACCCTAAGCCTATACCTATTTTCATCTAGGGGATCACAATCAGTTTAAAGAATCTTATAGAATTTCAAAGAAGGGAAATGGGATTATAAAATTTCAGTGTCATTTGTTTAATTATAATTTAATTAATAAAACTTATATATATAGGTTAATTTTACTTTACTATATGCACCATTGAGCATGTGAGATTCATGAGGAAATGATCCTCTTACTTGCCTCTTTAAAAATTACAAAAATGTCGACTAATGTTTAATGGGCACTCATAGAAAGAACATATACTTAATGTTTAATATTTTTTTCCTGAATTCAATAAAAAAATCACATTTAAATGCAACAACTTTCTTAGAAAATAATAATGCTATCCTAAATTTGTCTAAAAAAAATAGTTTGGTAGGTATTATGAAAATTAACATGTACTTCAACTCTTAAGATTACGTCATCCCAAAAATTATAATGCCAATCAAATTAAGACTCAGTCGTTAATATGATATACTTTTTTAAACCCTTATTGTCACACTATATTTTTTCACACTAATATCAAAATCCTAAAAACTCCCTTCACTTCCTTCGAGTAATTTTTTCTTTTAAATTCGAATCGCACCAACAATTCTAAACTAAACCTTAATCAAATAATTAATGAGATGTTAAAAAGATAAAAACAACTGTTCAAGTCCTACTCAACTCTATAAATAAACCATGTTGCTTCCTATCACATTCACTTCCTTCCTTGACATTCATCATCCATTATACATAGAAAAAAATAAAAGAAAGAAGAAGAAGAAGAAGAAGAAGAAGAAGAAGAAAGGAAGATCAGATGAATAAGCTGGAAGATGCAATGGCTCTTATCTCCCCGTTATACTCTGGTGCTTACTCCCAAACCGCACCTCAACAAGGTAATTTGTGTTAACATAATTTAAATATGGATGCGAAGATATGATCCTTCACAATTTTAAGTTATTCGTATCGAATATATACTTGTATCAAACACCCAAATCGACTTTTTTAATGATGAACAGCGGAAGCAAAGCCTCGACGGCGGCGGAAGAGGAACAAAGGAGGGGAAAACAGCCTTGTAGGGGTTAAAAAAAGGAAGCTTACACAGGAACAAGTTGATGTTCTTGAACTTAATTTTGGTAATGAACATAAACTCGAGTCCGAAAAGAAAGACAGGCTTGCTTCCGAACTCGGACTCGATCCTCAACAGGTTGCTGTTTGGTTCCAGAACCGAAGAGCTCGCTGGAAGAACAAGAAGCTCGAGGAAGAGTTTAGCAGGCTGCAGTCTGTCCACGACGGCGTTGTTCTCGAGAAATGCCGTCTTGAATCGGAGGTGTATATATATATATATATCAACCCCTATTTTGTATTTTCTTTGCTGGTTTCTCGGGAACCAAACTGGAACTCAATTTTAACAAACTTTAATTGCAGGCTATAAAGCTGAAAGAGAAGCTGTGTGAAGCACAGAAGGAAATCCAACGGCTGGGGGAGCGAGTAGTTGGGTTATCGATTAACGGATCGACTCCGAGCTCATCTCTTACAATGGAAGCCATGGATGCAGCATTCCTGTCTGAATTTGGAGGATATGAAGATGTTTTCTACATAGCAAATAACAGCTACAATATTCATGGCATGGAGTGGATGAATCTGTACATGTAATGAAGTGGGAAGTTGATTTCTAGATAATTATGGTATCCAAATGCTAATTAATCCTTAATGTTCGTGCTCTAATCTTGACCCGAATTAGAAAAATTAAAAATGTGTTATTAACTTATTAAGATGGTTCGAGTGAGATAAAATATTTTGGATTAACTAAATCACATTACAAGATATATACAGCAATAGAACTTAACATTATTTATCAAGTAGTTATTTTAAATGATTAAATATATGGGACAATAGGTGAGTGAAAAACAATCTGAACTCAAACTTACCCATCACATCTACGCATTATAAAATTTAGGGGCAGATGGTAGTGGGACCAGTGAGAGCCTTGATTTTCGCAGAATTTTAAAAATTTAATCTTTAATCTTTATATTTTTAAAAATTTCAAATTAACTCCTAAAAATTAAAATGTTCTTATTATGTTTTAAATTTTTTTGAATATTATCAAATAAGTACCCTTCAAAAATTTTAAAAGTTTTCATTAAGTATTAAGTTTTTTGAGAATTTTAATTAGACCCAATTTTTTTGAAAAAATTAAATTAAACCCTTAAAAATTATGAAAAATTTAAATAGGCCTCCTCAAACTCCGTCCCGATAAAATTTAAATTTAGAAGCTGGTTTCAACCTTACTATTATATTTACATGGAATGTAGATTTTGGAATAGCCAAGAGGATAAGTAGACCCATAAAAATTGGAACATAAATTGTCCTATCCCCAACCCACCCACCCACCCACCCACCAACAACAAAAACAATGCCGATAGAATGGACCGTAACATTTGTTTTCTTATAAAAATCCTGATACAATTTTAATATTTTCACTTAGTAGGTATTATTTAATGGGCCCATCATTTTTCTATAACTGTTAAAATAAAAACTAATCACTTGAGATCATATAAAGATCGTACAATGAAAAATTTAAAAGCTACTCACTTGAGTTCATACATGAATGAGATAATTATGTGGCATATCATTATTGAGTACCATATTGATAAAAAAATCATTATTGAGTAACATTACCATTTGAGACCGTTATTTTATTAAACATGAATAAAAATAAAATTTTAATAAAACAAAGAAAATTGAATACTAAAAAAAAAATTAGTATAACTCAGAAACTAAATAATGACTAATTGTGACACTTAAAAAAGGAAACAAAACATGTAGGCCATGAAAACAAGACTAATTGTGACATGATATCTAAGTGAAAATGAGACGGAATTGACCTACTGAAATTCATCACTTTGGTCTCACATTTTTTTTCTCTACTACAAAATATAACCTAATTCGTGGTCTTAGAAATATTATTTTAACATAAATTTATAATTCTATCCAATGATTGAATTATTCATCTATTTTGATTTGTTTTTTTTTTGTATTGGTCAAATTTTAGATAAATCTTTACATTAATTTTACTCGAATTTGAATATAAAAGTTATAAAATATATAATCCAATATAATTTGATTCATATACGCATAAAATAAATCAGTTTATGAACCGGACGCTAAACTTAATTTTTAAATACTATAAAAAATACATTAATTTTGTCATGTCAATTAACTTGTGTACTATTTTTTCCGATTAAGTTTAGGGGGTTTTTAATGTGGCATGTGCTAATGTAGCCCATGCATGAATCTGAAGTTATTACAATCGTACCATTTCACCCAAAAAAATCGTCATGTCAACCAGCAGCCATGCTTCCTCTGGCAATTCTTCTCATGTCAATTGGAAATTCAAGACAATCCGATTTAAACTTGTCCAAGTTCGACCCTATCGGTTTGAATCATTAATATTTGCAAACTTTCCGACCCACTTTGACGTGAATATGGGTTGGTAGGTTTTTGACTCCTGCACTGTGCGTTGTATTATTCTATATTAATAAGTTTATAGGCCTCTGCCATCATGCGTAAACAAAGACGTATATACCCCCTTTTCATAAAATTGACTACATAATGTCATAGGAAAAAAAAAATTCTCTTTTGAGGTTGGTGTGGAATTATCTCGTGAATTAAAAACGTTGTCACGGTAATTCTAACAGTACCTTGCGTCTTTTAGAAATCTTTAAAAAATCTTAACAATTTTTGTGTATTTTTGACATTTTTTTGTCTACACTTTGTCACCAAAATTATCAGTACTTTTTGTCGTCTTCTTTAAAGTCGCCTACACTTACCGACACCCTAAATTAAGTCTTTAAATTATAAAATTAAGGCGCTTGTGAAAATTTTTACAGCCAGTGTATTGAATATAAATCCTTAAATTAATCTATTTACAAATTAAATGGATTAAATTAGTCATGCAATAGTAAAAAAATCAAATAATGATCATAATTTCATTCTAATTATAGTCAATGGGGGACTTGGCATTCTTATCCGAATTAAAACAAGGAAATTATAACATCTCAGAGTAAAGCAAAGAAAAAGGAAGGTGCAAGTCCATTGGATAATGACATTCGAATACCCTAATTTTTCACCCAACAAAGGAAAATTAAGTCAAAAAATTAACAAAAAAAAACAAAACATTTTAATGATTTTAAAAAATAAGTTTGGATGAGTCGGACTCGGTCTAAAACCTAACTTGATAAATTCTGATTTCTAAGATAAATCTGATATGACATGTAAGTGAGAAAACAAGAACAAGAAAAAACAATATATTTGTTATCTATATATCTAAAAAGTGCTCCTCTAAATTCATTGTACATCCACTTGTTATATATATATAGAAAAGCTTTGTTGCGGTAAGTAACATAAGAAACAAACTATACACCAAGAAGCACAGAGCTCGGCTTCAATGGCAGACGCGGGTGGTGAAAACAAGACAAGCTTCAATAAATATGGTCTTTTATGTGCCATTATTGCATCTATCATCTCCATCATTTTTGGCTATGGTAATCCCTTTTCCACTTTTCATACATACATACATACATACATACATACATACATACATACATACATACATACATACATACATACATTTATACATATATATGATATATATATATGCATGCATGTATGTATTCATAATAAAAAAGAAAAACCCAGAATTGATCATATAGTTATCCATTGTTTTTTTATTAGATACTGGAGTTATGAGCGGAGCCATGATTTTTATAAAGGAGGATCTGAGAATCAGTGACGTCCAAGTCGAAATCCTAGCCGGAATTCTAAATATATGTGCTCTGGTCGGTTCTTTAGCAGCAGAAAGAACATCTGATTATATCGGAAGCCGCTACACGATCGTTTTAGCCTCGGCAATTTTCTTGATTGGTGAGGTTTTAATGGGATATACCCCGAATTACGCTATACTAATGACTGGACGATGCATTGCCGGAGTCGGGGTCGGTTTCGCCCTCATGATCGCTCCGGTTTACTCGGCGGAGATTTCGTCTCCTTTGAATCGAGGTTTCTTGACGTCGTTGCCGGAGCTTTGCATCAGTTTCGGCATCTTACTCAGCTACATTTCGAATTACTTGTTCGGGAAATTGACTTTGAGACTCGGCTGGCGGATGATGCTTGGCGTAGCAGGCATCCCTTCGGTCGTGTTAACCTTCGGCATACTGAAAATGCTCGAGTCTCCGCGATGGTTAGTCATGGAAGGCCGATTAAAAGAGGCCAAGGAAATCTTATTACTCATATCCAACACCGAAGAAAAGCCGAGTCTCGGTTCCACGACATAAAACTCGCGGCAGGGATCGATCCGAATTGCGTGTTGGAAGTCATCAAACCAACCAACATCCACCACGGCCAAGGCGTATGGAAAGAACTTATCATAAGTCCAACACCAACCGTCTGCCGAATCCTAATCGCCGCCATCGGAATCCATTTCTTCGAACACGCGACAGGTATCGAAGCAGTCGTCTTATACAGCCCAAGAATCTTCAAGAAAGCCGGAGTCATCACCAAGAGCAAGCTCTTACTCGCCACAGTCGGGGTCGGCATAACAAAAACAACATTCATACTAATAGCCACATGTTTCCTAGACAAATTCGGGAGACGCCGGCTTCTACTAACCAGCACCGGAGGCTTGGCTGTTTCATTAACCGGATTAGGCTTCGCCTTGACAATGGTGGAGGTGAACCCTAATGAGAAGCTCCTTTGGGCACTATGTTTAAGCATTGTGTTCACATGCACATATGTAGTCTTCTTTTCCATAGGGCTTGGTCCCATTACCTGGGTCTATAGTTCCGAAATATTTCCCCTCCGGTTAAGGGCACAAGGGGCCAACATTGGTGTGGCAGTCAATAGGCCAATGAATGCCATTGTTTCAATGAGCTTTATCTCAATATATAAGGCCATTACCATTGGGGGTGCATTCTTTATGTTTGCAGGGGTGTCCGTAGTGGCATGGTGGTATTTCTTCTTTCTTTTGCCTGAAACCAAGGGGAAGAGATTGAGACACTTTTCATCATGAACACGACAAAGCATGAAAACCAAGGGTTAGAAATTCAGACAACTAGCAATGATAGTTTTTAGTAGGAGTTTTTTTTTTGGTTTAATCACTGGTTTTCAATCCACCGGCCGCCTAATTCAGATCTGGTTTGGTAGGAGTTTTAGTTAGTGTTTTGAGAGGGATGTTTTAAACAAAATATGGTTATTTTAGTGTTGTATTCCATGTAAAATGGATACTAGTTTATGTCCACATTTAGACTATGTCAATGCTGTAAACAGAGTTTAAGTTGTACAAGTATTATATTCAACACATATACCAATCTCGATATGACACTATATTACCATCGGATCAAAAAATTTAGTTAGTGACAGAATTAGGATTAAATATCAGGAAGGTGACTATTGAACTTTAAAAATATTAGGATCTATTACTATTCAAACTTAAAATTTGAGATATGTCTTAATTTGTTTAATTTTTAAATTTATAGGAACCTAAATTACTATTAGACTAAAAATTTTAGAAGCACGAGCCCTCTCACCCCTTCTTTAGTTATTTTCGTAATTCGAGTGGCATCCAAAATTTTATTGGATAAAATACACTTCAGGTTTCTTAATTATGTGTTCAATTACAAACAAGTCATTTTTTTAAAAAAATATAATTTATTCACTTAATTAAAATTTTGTTACATAAAATTTTGTTACAAACATGTCACTATTTCGTTAAATTAAAATATGACTTAGTATAATAACAGTTTTAGTCCCAAAACTTATATCAATTTAGTCATAATTCAAAATATTCTGACATTGCACTCTCTTGAACCCCCACCTACCACTCACTACAATCTATGTCACCGCCCATCAACTTGATGTCTGACAGATGAGATAGCTCGACAGTCATTGTCACTTCACTATTGGACAATTAACAGACTAATGAAACATACTTATTGCGACTTTAATGTCACCTGCTAGTAAACACAATCACTTTACTAACAGGATTTTTAAATATGAAAGGTTGAATTTTTTTGATTATTTTAAATTAGGGTCAAATTAGTTGAATGTATAAATTTTGGGATTAAAGTCGTTATTATACCAAGCCACAATAGACTTATGTTTTAATTTTAACGATAAATTGACAATTTGTAAAAAAATTGTTTAATTGAATGAATAAATTATAACTTTTAAAAAACAGACTTGTCTATAATTAAAAACAGAATTGAGTGACAATGTGGTGTATTTTAACCATTTTTTTGGATAAATAATATCTAAACCTAATCTTATCTAAAGGGAGGGAAATGAGAGACTCTAGGGGGAGAAATGAAGTGTTTATAGTGGGTCTAAAACCCATGACTTAAGGGAAACGAGAGAGCAAATATGAACAGTTTGGCCAACCGGACCAATGTGCTCGTTCATTTTTATTTAAAATTTTTAAAAGTGAGTGAATAAGTCATGGCGAAACCACTATATATTAGGCTGCTAATCAAATGATATCAGTTTAATTTTCCTTAATTACGATGAGCGATATCTTTTGTCTTCAGTCTCTGCCAATGAAAATATATGCGACCTTTGGTACAACGAAATGGTTGTTATCATGGAAACGACCTTGCAAGTGTAAAATAATCTAGTAAGTCGTTGAAATACTATACCCAAATTCAGTGGTGGAACTTTAGTAAGGCTGATTTAAATCTTTTAAAATTTTTATGGTATAAATTAAAATTTTCATAAATTTTAAGGGTTTAATTAAAATTTTTAATAATTTTGAGAGATTTATAAGAACTTTTAAAAATTATGAAATGAGATTTAATTAAAAATATTCTAAATTTTTAAAAATTTTAAAGAGTCTAAATTATTATTTTTTAATTTAAGGACTAAATTTTAATTTCTCCAAATTTTGGGCCCTGACCATCCCTAGCCCCATTGAGATACGCCCTTGCCCAAATTGAATAATTTAAAATTTTGTGTGTTGAGTCGAATTTTACTTGTCTTTAATTATATGATACCCAAATTGAGCCTAGTGACTCACGGGCAATATTTTATTTTGCCCAAGTGTAAAATAATCTAGTAAGTCGTTGAAATATATGAAAAGGTACATTAAAATATTTAAAAATAATAATAAGTTTAGCGGGTGAGTAGGGATGGCAACGAGGCGGGTTTTTTGCCGCCTCGATCTTGACCTGAAATTTAAATAATTCTTCCTGATTCTAATCCGTCTTAATTTTAATATATTATATGTTTGACTCCACTCTAATATTTTAATAAAAAAATGATTAAACCCGATTCGACCAGAAAAAATTAATAAAAATATTAAATATAATATATAAAAATATAATAAATATATAAAAATATATCCGGTTGGGTCGGAGAATTTTCACCCTAAACCCGAACTCACCCGCCCCGATTTTATTTTTTCATAACTCGTCCCGCCCCACCCCGAACCCAATTTTTTTAATAAAAAACTCACCCTATCGAGTTGGGACCCGACGGGGACGGTTTATTTTGCCATCCTTATGGGTGAGGCGTTGATCCGTAAGTAATATCATTGTTTGAATTCTAACGTTGTGAGTGGAAAAAATTAGATTAGGGTAGTCGGCCAAGGGATAGAGTTAGGATTTAGGGGTAGAGAGCAAAACATAAAATTTAAAAGGTAAGGGGACAAATTCATAATTATTCCATTTTTAAAAAAATAGACTTAAAGGTAAAAAAAAAAATTACATACTAGGCGGCAACAACCCCTCCTATAAACAACAGGCCTCCGTCCCTGAGTCAACCCCATAATGGGTTTTTGTAAAACTCGGTCTGAATTAATCTCTCAATGAGTTGAATACCAGTGACTAATCCTAAACAAATATTTAAAAATGAAATAAAAATTCTAACCATTAATAATAAAAGGGTAATTATTCCTTGCACAAGCGCTTGTGCAAACTTTGTTTCTACAAACACCTTAGTTTTAGGATTTAGGGACTTCATTTAGGGTCTAGTGTTTAGGGATTTTAGTGGATGAGTTTCGAAATTAGGGGGTGTGGTTGGAATTTAGGGTTTATAAGTTAAAACCTATATCCCTAACCATATTACCCTAAAAACTAAACTCTAACCTCTAAACCCTAAATTCTATCCATAACCCTTAAATTCTAACCCTAAAACCTAAATTCTAAACCTCTACACTTAAAATCCTAATCAAATCCATAAACTCTAAAACTAAGGCGCTTGTAGAAATTTTTAGTTTCCGCCGCCAATGCATGAAATATTTTCCCATAATAAAAAGAAAAAGGCTTAACTAAAAAAAGTGCAAAAACTGTCTTTTTTTGTAATATGTGCTTAAAGTATTTTTTGGCTGAAATAGATGTCTAAAATTTTATTTTTGGTTGAAATAGGTGCCCAAGTAAGTGCCTCAATTGACTTTAAACAAGCCAAAAAATGAAATTTTAAGCACATATTTCAGCCAAAAAATACTTTAAGCACTTATTAAAAAAATATAGTTTATGTACTTATTTTGTAGTTTAGCCAAAAAAAACTATACTGATAAATGGAGCCCAGTCCAGCCCAAAATCATACAAATCTCAGCTTCCGAAAGGGGTAAAACGGCAGCGTTTCAGGTTAATTGCTCTTGTCTCCGCGGGGCCTTCCATATATTATACTGTACGAAAAATTTAGCAAACAAAACCGTTAATTGTCTCGACAGTTCATCACGTTTACATCAACGGTCAATATCGCACCAAATCAGATAATGGTCAACTCTGGTGGTCCGTCGATAATCTTAGCCGTTTTTCTAATGATCTCAATAGTCTCATTCACAATGTTCGATCGAAAATTTAAAATCAATGTAAATCTTTTGTCATATCTACCAAGATTATAATGGGTTGTACAATTGTAATTTATAGCTCGAAACCAATGCACTTGATGCTAGATTGATTCAATTGACATGTTGGACAAATGTTTCTATGATGGAATTGTGTATACCATTTATGCCCCGTTCTTTGTTCGAACCTCTCGCTTGCTTTCTTACATAGCCATTACCCGGGTTTGCCGCCCATGTCCCAACTCTCAGGTGTCGGAACTCGAAAGTCCGGTGGCTGAGCAGCCCGGGTTATTTTTAAGGCGGGGTGTTGGCCTGGCCTGGTGATGGAGGGCTTACAAGTTGGATGTATGAAACGGTTGTAGATATGCTGAATCAAGGGGAGTGGCTTCAAACGATTGAAAAGCCAAGTTTAATGTAACATATTTCCCTACAATATCAAAAAAATGAACTTTTATATTTCAATTTGGTCGATTTTAATTTCTATACTTTTAAATTTTGAAATTTTAATGATGATTCAAAAAATATAAAGATAATATAACTAATTTATAAAGACTTAAAATAATTAAATTGGAGACCATGAACTAAATTTATAACTTATACAGAGTAAATGGTCTAATAAAATAATTTGACTTGATAGATTTCACGACTACTATATAAGTCAAGATCAAAATTTCAAAATTACAGAACTAAAATCAAATTAGAATATGGTAGAATCGATTGGAATTGGATCGACCTTTTTTTGGATTCGAATTTAGATTTTTTTAAATCGGACTTGGAACAAAAAAATCGGATCGAATTCAGATTAAATTCTCGTCCTAGAATATAAGAACTAGAATCACATCTTTCACATAAGACAAAAGACTAACAAAGGAATTTGACCCTTTTATTTCGAGTGACCTTCACTTGCTACAAATCAGCTACAACTTGTAAAAGAAAGTTAAATTCAATGACCTCAACTTGAATGGATAAAAAAAACCCCACTTTTTTTTACATAAATTTGTTCAATTTTCCAGCTTTATGTCTAAAGTTTTTAGTTTGTAATGCATAAGAATTATGTTAGTCATATGAAGATTAAGAGAAAAAATGGTGGTCTGATGTAAAGTTGAAGCTCTCTTTCGGACCAAAAAAACAAGGCAGAAAGTTCCAAAAACCCAGGAAAAAGACATTTGACAATGAAATCAAACCCCAGTAAAGTTTGGAAGTGTTTTATGATACGAAGAAGCCAAAGTTGGATTGAACGTTGAAGCAAACTATGAAGCTTCATAAAGCTTTTTCCGGAAATCAATGGCTAAATCCCTTTTTCACTGTTATTATTGCTCCTTGTTTAATCTTTCGTACTAAAATGTCTGAAAATAAACTTCAACAAAATGCTGTTTCTTGGGAAGTTTCCTCTCTTCTGTCTTAGCGTCATCGTTTACTTTCCTCTCTTCACCACACCACTCGTTTGGTTCGATTCATCTCATCGTTTGGGGAATTCGACAACCGGCCTGATCATTAATTCTCGATTTAATCGGTCCGTGTTCCACGATAAAAGACCGTGATGAAAGGAAATTTGTAGTTCATTGAGTTTGGAAACAGCCATGAAGCTTCCATTAAACATTGTAAGAAAAGGATCTAATTTGGATTTGCCAAGATTAACACGACAACTTGATTCGGGCATGAGCATAGCATATAATTCTTTTCAAATTATGAAAATAAATATATATATATATATATATATCATGTTTGATATATATAAACTAAAATTGGTATACTATAGCATGGAACAGTGCCAATATATTCGAATATGAATACAAGATATGATCTTAGAGGAATTTTAGAAAAAATATATCGAACACACACGTGTCGAATACGTATCCGTATGTATACTCACCCCTTGAGAGAATAGGAAAGCAGAGAGAGAGAGTTTTATAAATGTAGACACCAGGGAGGTACCAAAGGAGTGTAACTCAATATTTCTTCAAATTTTCTCCATTTTGTATGTATGCATGCTACTGTATTGAGAGCAAAGAGGGATTAGAAGAGAATTGAGAAAACTTAAATCCAGGAAAAAGTTTTTCATTTGAGTCCCTCTCTGCTAATAGTTCAGAAGCAGTAGCCAAAATGGCTCGATTTCGAGTGAACCGGAGGGGCTTGGCAATGGTAGCATGGGCAATCTATCTAGTTCTTGTCATGACGACCAATGTGGGGACTGCAGAAAGAACACTGAAAGACGACACAAATCATCAAGTTTTCAAAGAAAAAACAAAAGGCCTTCTAGCTAGAATTGTCAGCTTCATATGGCAAGGCGGCAAGGCGGCCTACGAACCCATCTGGCCGGTAAGTTAGCCGCCCACTGAACCTTTTCGAACATCAAGATGATGAAAAAAAATCTTTAATCTTTCAAGTTTGTTTAGTTTTGACAATTGAATTGATTGAGCAGGAGATGGAGTTTGGTTGGAAAATAGTTGTGGGAACAATTGTTGGATTCCTTGGTGCAGCTTTGGGCAGCGTTGGAGGTGTTGGTGGTGGTGGATTTTTTGTTCCAATGCTCACATTAATCATTGGCTTCGACCCCAAGTCTTCCACTGCCATTTCCAAGTGTGAGTTTCTTCTCTCTTTTTTCCGATATCGATCGGCGATCCAACCTGTTTTTCACTTCGATGAAATGAAACTCGAACTAATGTTTTGTTTCGGAGATTGCAGGTATGATCATGGGTGCTGCAGGATCAACAGTATACTATAACCTGAGACTTAGGCACCCAACACTGGAAATGCCCCTCATAGATTATGACTTGGCATTACTCTTCCAGCCTATGCTAATGCTTGGAATCAGCATTGGAGTTACCCTCAATATCCTGTTTGCGGATTGGATGGTTACACTTCTTCTTATCGTCCTCTTCATCGGTAATAATATGTTCGCTCCGACTCTTCATTTTTTCGAGTAACATAGTTTTTTTCTGATATAGATGCCTAAATTTATCAATGACATTGCCAGGTACTTCAACTAAAGCCTTAATCAAAGGTGTAGATACATGGAAGAAAGAGACTGTCATGAAAAAGGTATAATTTTCGAGTTGTTTACACTAAGTATTTCCATGAAATGGATTCTTAATGAGGGTTTTGAGATTGTATTTTCAGGAAGCAGCAAGGTTAGAAGCTGAGGAGTCCAAAGCCGGTGAGTGTGTTATCGATCCCCGAAATAGCCTTTCATCCGTAATCGAAATATAGAAAATGGCTTGTGCTAAAACTTTGAGAGTTGCAGATGGAGCTGTTCAAGATTATAAACTGTTACCTAGTGGCCCAAACACCATGCCATATGATGATGATGATGTGAGTTTAAGAACATTTTCAGTTGTTCAAAATCTCAATGCTGTTTTTCTTTGTTATACTATTACTAGTCAGCTGTTGTCATTGTCGATCACTTGGTTCAGGTTCCTCTGGAGCAAAACATATACTGGAAAGAATTATGGCTGCTCGTTTACGTGTGGATCGGTTTTCTTGTCGTTCAGATTATCAAGGAGTATCTTCAGACTTGCTCAGTCATGTATTGGATTGTGAACTCCTTGCAGGTAGAAACTTGTTTATAGAACAGGGAATTGGAGTTTCTTATGGCTAAAATCTCTTCAAAACTGTTGGTTTTTTTCTCCCTATAGATACCTATTGCTGCCTCTGTAACAGTCTTTGAAGCCATATGCTTATACAAAGGGAGAAGGGTGATTGCGTCAAAAGGAAAAGAAGTGACAAATTGGAAGATATATCAGATTCTTCTTTACTGTTCTTGTGGCATAATTGCTGGTATGGTCGGTGGTCTGCTTGGACTGGGAGGTGGCTTCATCTTGGGTCCTCTTTTCCTTGAACTTGGAATTCCCCCTCAGGTATGATGATTGTTTACGTCACCGAATATAGTCATCGCTTTCGCGAATGTTTACGTCAAAGACATTGTTCTCTGTGGACATTCACTGGTCTCCTAAAGATTTGTGCACTGCAAGGTGCCTACTTGGTTTGAACACGGAGCCTCTCCCATATGACCTTATGGGAGAGATCTTCTGTTCGAACTAAAAGTGACACACCTGCAGATGGTAGAACTTGGAGGAGTCGTGTGCTCAAAGAGTATAATGCCTTCGATATAAGTATACCGGACATGTAGGAAATTGCATCTGAAAAGGATTCATGTTCAAGCTCTGATTCAAGTTTTGATGATGCAACTACGCAATTGTACAGGTAGCTAGTGCAACTTCGACATTTTCCATGGCATTCTCGTCCTCGATGTCGGTCGTACAATATTATCTTCTCAATCGTTTCCCGATCCCATATGGTAAGCAACTAACGATGGCAGTAAAAAAATGTCTGCATCGGCTGGCATGGCCTTATAGTCATGGTGATAACTTTTTGACTACCCTGCAGCTGCTTATTTCGTTCTGGTAGCCACCATTGCGGCCTTCACCGGCCAGCATGTAGTCCGGAAAATTATTGCAGTCTTCGGACGAGCATCGATAATCATCTTCGTACTAGCATTGACGATCTTCGTCAGTGCAATCAGTTTGGGTAACACAATGCTTTCCTTTGTTTCAAACATAAACACTATTACATAAGCTGAGCTGAACCATAGATTTTGGTGAATGTTGTGCAGGTGGAGTTGGCATTGCTGATATGGTTGAAAAACTGGAAGATGAAGAGTACATGGGATTTGAAAACCTTTGCAAGATCTCTTGAGTTTAATTTATTACAGATGGAGCAGAGAGCAAGGAAATTGCATTGAAGTTTGAGGCATTCAAAGCCAACTATTTTGTGGATTGTTTTCAATTAAACATTTGGGTTTTTGCTTGTATATGTTGGTGGACATTCATCTTCTTATCCAGTGTATGCAAAGAAAAAAAAACTTCTGCAATCAAATGAATGTATGGAATATTCATAAATTTGATTTCTGTAAATGGTTGCTGTGGATATTATAACTAATTGGTGTAACAGGGTGAGGTTTTAGGTTTTAGTAAAGTTAGGGGTTCAAATACTGGTATTATTAATAGAGATAATTGGACCAGTGAATCGGATATCAGTGATTAAATAAAAAATATATTTTGAAATAAAAACCAAATGATATTATCGGATTGGGCCATGCTTGGTCCACACGTTTATGATATTATCGTTCAGGTCAAAAGCTCACTTAATTCTTTCTTGGGTCCAACTATAACCGAAGCTTGCAATTCTTTGGACACAACATCTCGAAGTAGATATAAAACTACTAACCCTTAGGCAAGCCCAAAGAAAACAAGCAAATCCAAGCTTGATTGATATTGTTTCAGCATAATTGTAGCACTTCAACAACTTTATTGGTTACTCTATTAACTATTTATTAGATAAATTTAGTCCCCAGCAGAATCGTCATGTTGTAACGACAAATTTAAAAAAATTGTGTTTCTCGCTTTAAAAATTGAATTGTGAGGGATTTCTTCTTTTACAAATTCATATTTTGAAAATAAAACTTCGAGTCGCCACCGGTCACTTAGTTAAGGTAGACCGGACACAGTAAAATAAAAAAAATTTAGGTTTGATCCCCAGCGAAGTCGCCATGCTGTTGCGAATAAAAAATTACGAAGCATCCCATCCTTTTTGAAAATTGAGTTTAGGGATTTCTTTTTAAAAATTTTGTATTTCAAAATAAAATTTAGAGTCGCCACCGGTCACTTGGATAAAGTAGACTAGACACCACAAAATTAGAGATTCATTTAAAATGGGTTCAGGAGTTGGTTACGTGTGGGAATGATTAGCACCCCACAATGCCCGAAATCAGTACCAAAACATACGTTGCTTTTATATCGATGGAAATCATTGAAATTTAAATTGGATTTAATTAAATGTTCTCCATCTTTAATTAAGTAGGCTTTAACACTTGATGCTTTTGACTTAATTGGTCCTTGAATTAATAAGGATGACTATACATTCGGACCGTAGATTAAATCGACATCGAATAAGACCAACTGTCTTGTTAATTTATGGTTCGAATCAAGTACATTACCTTTATGCATGATGCAAACAGTTAAGTATGATGTTATGACTTGTCAAATTTTATTCATGTTAAAGTTTACCTTTAGACAATATAAATTAATTCGAATATTAGGTCAATATCCATTAAGTCAAGATATTACGACACAAATATTCGAGTTAATAAATATATCATTTTATAGTTAAAGATTAATTAATTATTATGGTGTCCATTGAATTAAAAGGTTAAATGAATGACAATTAAATACATGTCATATTAAGGCTTAAATTAAAACACAAGAGACCCACTAAAGTTAAGGCCCAAATTATGAAAAATATGGTTAATGATCTATTATTATCTAAATTCTTCTAATATTAATCTTAATATATTAAAACCTAGAAATCTAGAAAAACCTAATATTTTATGAAATTATCTTGAATGATAATAATTAATTTAATTAATTTTAAAATTACACCCCATTAAGCCAAAGACACTATTTAAAATAAATTAAATTAAGAGCCACATGTTCTTTTAAATTATGCTAAGTTAAACATTGATTTTATAACCTAAAGTGATTTAAGAGAAATAGAACAAATTTAACTAATTTAAAAATGCCCCATTGAGCTAAGGATAAATTTTAATTTAATTAAATTAGTTCAAACTCTAAATTTTAACTAGAATTTTAAACTAGTCTAAAAAAACTAAATTCATTTTAATTAATCTAAACACACACCTCATTGAGTCAAGGGTATGTTTTAAATTAATTAAAACAATTTTTAAGAGGCTAGACTATTCTAAAAAAAGCCAAGCAAGCAAACAAAAATTAAACCATACACAAAAGGACATAGTAAAATATAGTATATAACATAAGATACATATTGCATATATGAGATATATATATATATATATATTTATATATATAAACCATATTATATACAAGATGTAATAATATATAAAAAACGCATAGTATATAGCATATGTGCATAAAAATATAACAATATATATAAACTATATTATATAAGAAGGTAGCATACACACACATATATAACAGTATAGTTTATATAAAAAGAACATTACATAAGTATATATAAATTTATAAAATAAGATTATATTATATTAGTATATATATATGGTTTATATAACGTAATAATATATATGTTATAGTACATACGAACACACATATGAGAGATCAAAATAAGCATCCACCAACCAACCAAACATGTAAACATAAACAATAAAGCATCGAAATTAAATTAAAATTAAAAAAGTGGAATTCAAATATGCGCATGCAGAGGGACCAAATTAAAAAAAAAGAGAAAGGGGAGTTAGACCATTGAAAAGGGACTGAATTAAAATGAAATTAGAAATTTTGAGGACTGAAAAGGTGATTAAACCGTTGGAAATCACATTAAATCCTAAACATGACGAAATTGTAAAACGATTAAAAAGTGTAGGGATGGCGATCGTGGTTTAAAAACACGGGAAGGCTAGGGGTGTTAAATCGAGAATACGAAAGGATCCAATTCGTTAAATAAACCAAATTTAAAGACGAGGGGTATAAAACACACTTTTTCCATTCTTTAAAACCAACCCCGAAAAAGGCTCTATATTCTCTTTAAAACTGTGGATGAACACTGCCGTGTTATCCACCTGAATCTGGGGAAAACCCCGATTTTAGCCAAACCTACCGTATCGGCCAACTCAAACTATCGTCGGTCACCGCTCGCAGACGCTAGCGAACCTCAAGACGAAGCCTAAACACTCATTTTTCTTCTAAACCTAGATTCAAAACACGTATTTTAAAATAACCCCCTTTTTTACTCAAATCTAAAAAAGCCAAGACCTTTTTCTTTATGGCACCGATGGCTTGTTACCAGAAAGTGAGGCTCGTCCATCATCGGAACCCCTAGAACGGCCGGGAAGCTTAAACGTCGAGAAGGTAAAGCTCTAAACCTTAATATGAAAGCATGCACTGGAGAAAAAAAGAAGAGAAAAACCACCTCGTAAAACACTTTGCTTTGTATTGCTCTGTAGAAAAATCCCAGAATCAGTTACATTTCTTTAGTTTCGATTCTTTCTATCCAGAATTATACTGATTTACATAAAAATGAAAATTGGAATGGAAAACTTTCATGGTTGCTTTTCAAATCCTTTGGCCAGATTCATCTGACGTTTTGAGAATATTGGAAAAGCCTCTGATATCCTCACTATTTTTGTTGCATGTGCTGATGTGGTTGAACCAGAGAGAGGGAAGCTAGATTCTAGTAATCCTTTCAACCGACGTGGCATGGAGGCTCGATCCTGGCCGTCAATGCCGTAGAGATGGAGGGTCATGAGCTGGGCGTGTGGGTGTGTGTCAGAAGCTGAACAGTCGGGCGGTGAGCTCCACGCGCACGTGAGGGATCCGGAGGGTCTCTCCTTCACTTGATCCAGGCCGTTAGATCTGATCTAACGGCTAAGATGTAGCTGCGCCATAGATGAAGAGTGCATTAAAGATTAGAGTTTCTGGTATGTTTTGTGTTTAGGATATGTTATCGTGGGCCTATAATGTGTAATATCCCAAATTTTTTGTTAGTGATCAAAATGAAAATTTTGAAAGTTTAGGGGTTAAATTGTAAACTTTGGAAAAGTTCAGGGACCAAAGTATAATTTTTAAAAGTTATGTATTTAACCCCGTAAATGAATAGTTTACCCGCAAGAGTGACCTTTCCGTGTTACCCGAATTTTTCGCACGAAGTTTGTATTAATGGCTATAAAGCGATAAAGTTTAAAAATTTGGAAATCGTAGTTGGATCGAATTGGAATTTTAAAGATAGGTCCAAAATTTATGGAAAAGTTATAAAATACTATTTTATGAGTATTTTATTGTAGTTGGTTGGATTCCAACTAGACTCAGTTGGATTTTTACAAGAATGGCAAACTAGTAAATAAAGAATAGTTGGAGGGCAAGTTGGTTATTTGGCAAGGATGGTAATTTTGAAATATTTGAAGTTACAAGAGTTATTTTTAGAAGAAGAAATTGAAGATTTAATTGATTGATGATAAGATCAATTTCAACCGTTGGATAAAAGGGTACTTTGATAATTTCCCTATTTGAATGAATTTAAAATTCATTTATATATTACAAGTGGCCTAATTGGAGAGATTTTAAACAAAAGGCCAAAAAGATGAAGACTACTTCCAATTTCGAAAATTAGGGGGAAATATGGGAGAAAATTTTCAAGCTCGATTCAAGCCCCGAAACTCGAATTTTAAGTAATCTTTCGAACTACAAAGTTGTTCTACTCTTCAAGCTCTATCTTTTGATGTGCTTAATTCATGTAATTCATGCTTGGTTGATGAGAATTTACATGAGAAAGAAATTAGGGTTTATGGATCAAATTGGGGCTTTTGAGATTTTATGATTCCACGGTCGAATTCAAGTTGAAATCAAGCTAGTATGATGTTAAAATCATGATATTGATATGGTATTTAAGTTCTACATGTTTTGATTATTATGAAGATGATTAGGGTTTATGGATTTAAGTTTAATTTAGGGTTTGTGATGTTGGATTAATAATCTAGTAAGCTTGATTTGTTGTTTAGAAGCAAAACCCTAAGTTAAAATTATAGGGACCAATTCAGCAAGCTTCAAAGTTAAGGGACCGAATCTGAATTTCATGAAATTGGGGTGTATTTATGTAATTAATGATGTTGGAGATGTGAAATTGATGTTAGAATGCTAAACCGATGTTGAATTAAATTAGGGATCATTTTGACAATTTGTCAAAGTTAAGTGACCATTTTAGCAAGGAAGTTTTTAATAAGGATTGAATCTGATTTTTAGTTGAAATAATAGAACCAAGGTAGTAGTGTTGATTTGAGGACTAAATTACAAAGTTAAGAAGTTTAAATTCTTACCTTTGCATTATTAGTGACCATTTGGCAAAGAAAGAAAATTAGAGGGAATTATTTTGAATGATTATTTGATGAGGGAGATGATGAATTGATGGTTTGAAGCAAGTGATGGGACTAAATTGACAAGTGGAAAAATAAGAAGAAGTTAGTATAAATTAGAAGTTTATTATGGAAAGCTATGTAGAAGATTGAAATCTGACAGTGACTTTGAAAATTCACCATAAATTTTATAAAAATGGTTAGATGGTAGATGGTGACTTTTATACTGTTGTAAAGATGTGTTTGTCTAGTTTCGCTTCCAACAAACGAAAACTAATTTCGAGTTCCGAGTTAAAAGATATGAATTTTTAATCGAATGAAGGTCAGAAAATTTGCAAAACAGTTTTGGGTCTGGACAGTCTGTAATGGAAGTTTGAAGAATTTTCATAATTTTTTTAGATTTTATTAATTTATTCGGCTTATACCGTTAGAATCTTTATCGAATCTAGTTTCTCCAGTATAAAGGAAATTAAGATCTGGTATGTATTCTACCCGGTGTAAGTAAATCTTTGAAGGTAGCCCAAGTTGCCAGAAAATAGAAATTGATACTTTGTGTATCTAAATGTTTGATAACAAGCTCGGAAGAATTATTGGAAGTTCAGAATGATATTTAAGGACCCAAAATGAGTTTCTGAACAGTACAAGGAAGAAAGGAAAAATATTTGAAAATTTTATATTCGAATGATTATATTAAGACATCATGTTTATGGTGATGTTAGATTTGAATCTAACAAATATTTTATCTTATTCATGTGATAAATGAAGTCAAGTCCGAATCAAAGAAGATTCGAGGTTCTATAAAGGAAAGGATCGAGTAGAATTTAGTGAGGCTTGCTAATAAATGGCTCAGGTGAGTGCATACATGTTTTTGCATGATATATATTTTAATGATTTTAAAGATTATGGTATAATTTTATGTTTATACATGGTTTATACCATGAAAAGTTGATGAACATATTGGAGTACGAACTGCTCTACTATGAAGATATTTTACATGATGTGAAATGTATATGTGGTATTTGTTACTTGTCATATTGCAAGAATTGTTTTAAAGTTGTCTTGGAAGTATAATATTGAGAATGACAGTTACGATGCTTTATAGTATCGAAATCCAACCTTTTGAGTTGTCAGTTATGACGATACCTTATAGTGTCGAAATCCAACCTATGAGTTGGCAGCTACGATGCTTTATAGTGTCGAAATCCAACCTTTGAGTTGGCAGTTATGATGATACCTTATGGTGTCGAAATCCAACCTATGAGTTGGCAGTTACGATGCTTTATAGTGTCAAAATCTAACCTTTTGAGTTGGCAGTTATGACAATACCATATGGTGTCGAGATCCAACCTTTTGAGTTGGCAGTTACGATGCTCATAAAGAATAATAGTACTTTTATAGTACATATATGACTTTACAAGATGAATATATACTTTTAAAGTATAAAGTTTATAGTATGTTTTTATGCATAGACATTTCTGCATAACAGATTACATGTTTAAAAGGATATCATGCATTTAATAGTATTATGCACTGTAAAGTATTTCATATATGTTCTCATCTTATGTCTCACTAAGTTCGTACTTAGCATGTGTTGATTTTGCACACGTAGTTAAATCAAGATGAAAGTGAGAAGAGCATTGCATCAATATTGGAAAGCTCAATAGATAATCACAGTAATGACATGCTAATTAAGGTTTGATTTTTATAGTGGCATGTATACTTGCTAAACCTACTTGAGTTGTGTTTGGTCTTTAAAGTTCGTTATGAGTTCATGATAATTGGCTTTTCTGGAAAGATTCAAGGTTAATAATAACCTTAGGCAATGAGTTGCCTGCTAAGATAGTTGATTTATGATTTGAAACTCAGATAAATAAGTTATGCCGATTTAAAAAAAAATAAGCGTGCTTGAGCTAGAGAAATTTCAAGATGGGCGACCACTGGGAAATTTTCAAAAATTGTAAATTACCCCGACTCGTATCCGGTGTACGGATACGGGAAGAAGGTGTTACATAACGGGCCATATATTAATATGTAATGTTTTTTGGTTTTAAATGTGGATTTGGACTGATATATGTATATATTAAAATTATGGGTTAATTTTTATTTGATTAAGTTTATAATTAATAATGTTTTCTTGATTTTGTCTTTAATGCATTATAATAATTGTAATGAAAATAATAATAATAATAATAAATACTTTAAAAAGTTAAAAAAATGGGTGATTAACCCGAACAAAAATAAGTGATTGTATTTATCTCTAGATGAACAAATAATCTATGGAGTACACTACTTCAAAAAATATTATTTTCAAGCAGCATTATTCGAACAATCTACCCCATATTTCACTTTGTTTGCATTTCATATGAAATTGCACGCTTCCTTGGAGGACAAGTCTGCCCTACAAATGTGCACTTTGGGGCAACATAGAAGAGGTAGCTATGGCTAGTGCTAGTGCTAGTGCTAGTGCGTATACTGTTTTGCAAAATGGAGTGGTGAGTCGACATTTCTGACCATTTCCCATTCGTGTATTACTTGGATGTTGACGTGGTTCAAGCTTTTTGGCCTCACTTTATCATTTAAAATGGTGGTTGAAAAAATGTACTGTAATGAATACATCGAGGACAATAAGAATACACTGCCTGCAGAAATACCAAATGTAACAACTTTGTTCTTATACTTACTTTTACTTTCTAACATCAGGTTCAAATAGATATTTTAACCTTTCACAACGGTATCAACATCAACAAAGATTTTTTTACCACCAAGTCGCAAATTGTCACAATGTTTTCTAAAATCCAACAATAACGAAACACTTGCCCTAATAAAAATCCAGCTCAAAACTTTATACACATGTATCAAATAGAAATCAGACTGTAGCCACCCTAAAACCATATATTAGGAGTTGCAGAGTAAAAATAAAATTGTTGCCTGCCTGCATGCATCAGGTGCGGCAAGTCTAGAGTGCAGTTAAAAAACAGTAAGTTTTAAAAGTTATCCAAGAATCTAAAATGTTAGACTTTTATAATATTTTAGGTTGATTTTTGACAAATTTCAAAACTTGAAAATAAATTTTGAAATTTGCCTTTTTTAATAACATTGTAGGTTAGTTACTTTTTTACAAGTTTCAAAGCTTGTTGTAAAAAACCAACCTAAAATATCATCAAAAAATCTAACACGAAAAACTGTCTCTTTTTAACTTTAAATTATTTAGACTCACCCTTCAAAGGCACCTAAAGCAAAACGAAGTCTTCAAGTAGAGAGATAGTGAATCTGACAGACACACAATCTAAAAGGACAAGTGCAGTGTTAGCTATGGATCACCATCCCCGCACTTTAATTCCTAATCCTGCACAACATAAAAGATAAGCTGATCCATAGTTAACACTGCACTAAAACTGGAACTCCCTTTGTTTAAGAGACCCTGTAATTATTTGTTTTGCGTCTTGTTATGTCCAAATCTCAAAGCACTGATCTAAAGCTGTCCTAGTCTGGGTTCTTGAGGCTGCAGGAAGATTCCAGGCAAACAATCCACCGCCCATGACATGCTAATAATATATACATATGTTGTCTTCAGCCCTTTCATTTCAGGGTTTGTTTAGTGCTAAAGTTTAAAAAAGGGGTTTGTTGCAGTAAGTGCGTAGAGAGAGAAGATAATAGTCTATCAAAGAAAAAAAAAGAACAAGGTTTTAAGGAGGTAATAATTAGGAGCTGGACCGGTGTGCAGGTTCTGAGAGGAATTAAACGTCGCCTTGTCGGTTGTTCCTGTAAGATTACTAGGTCTCTGGAGTGGCACCAGTCGTTAATACTAATCACTGGTATTTTCCAGTACAAAACAACCCACACCTGTTGCTTTGTTTACACGGGTTTATGTGCTTTGAATTTTGATAGCTGAGTAGGAAACAAAACCTCCCTCCCAAATCTCTTATATATCCTTCGTATTTCTCCTGGACTTTTAATTATCAGTTTTCTAAGACACGAGTTTAGTGTTTTGCCTTCCTTAATCCATGCTAAAATAAACAAGCTTTCTATCATTTGGTTCCTCATGCAACTGTTGACTGTCGTGTACATGTTACAGAACTCTTACATCAAAAACTCACTGCTGTTATCAGTTCAATCCATCAAAGGTAAGTTCTTTCTACAACTTTTAGTATACATATATATATATATAATATAATATAAACACTAATGATGGTGAATTAGGGTTGAAAATATTGCAGGAAATTTTAAAATTGTATGTTAGTTTAATCAAGATTTCAAGTTTTTTCATAAGAAATCAGAGTTTTAATGGAACTGAGAGGCCAAGATAAGGAAATGGGGATGCCAAGCTCTTTCAGTTATAATAATAAACTCAACAGAGATCCGGGAACCCTAGATTACCAAACTCAAGTAGACAATCCGGGAAGAGATCCGGACCAAGACCCAGATCCGGTTTCAGCTCCAGTTCCACAGCCAGATAGTCCTTTGATCAGATATAGAGAATGTTTGAAGAACCACGCGGCCAGCATGGGCGGCCATGTCGTTGATGGCTGCGGAGAGTTCATGCCAAGCGGCGAAGATGGCACCGGAGAAGCCTTGAAATGTGCAGCCTGTGAATGCCATAGGAATTTCCATAGAAAAGAAACCAACGGCGAATCACAGTACACAACCACGACAACGTGCTGTGCTTTTCCCTACCACAAAAACAATACCAGAAGGGACAACAGTACTGTTCATCATCCTCATCAACAACAACAACCACCGCCTCTCCGTCAACAGAGATTGCCGGCGGGGTCATCAAACAAGAGGTTTAGAACAAAGTTCAGTAAAGATCAGAAGGAAAAGATGGTGGGATTTGCTGAGAAGTTGGGTTGGAGAATCCAGAAACAAGATGAAGCAGAAGTGCAGCAGTTTTGTGGTGAAGTGGGAGTGAAGAGACAGGTTTTCAAAGTTTGGATGCATAACAGTAAACAAGCTATGAAGAGAAAACAAATGTAAGAAAAAGTAGCAAACTCGTTGGAGAATAATTTTAGATTAGAAATGTGCATAAACAAATAGAGATAGAAGACATTAATAGATTAGGAGCTAATGTTTGTTTAATCAACGTGATTAAATCTGTAATGTTCTTCTTGATTTAACTAAAACATATGCGGACAAAAATAAGATCGAGTGACTATTCCAGATAGTGTACTTTATGAGCCACTCTTCCCACTTAATTTAATTTATTTTATTTACTATATCAAAATTCGAATATCTGACTTTACTTAAAAAAAATTGTGTCACTTCTCATTAAACCTACTCATTGTTGATAACTTTATACAATATATCAACTTATATATTTTTTTGTTTTTTTAACCTTCAATTTTTTTTAAATAAAGGTCTAATGATATTTTTAGTCATAGAACTTTTTAACAAATCATTTTAGTCCTAAAATTTTTCTCTATCTCTTTCAACTTTCGAACCTTTTTTTTATCAAATTAAACCAACTGACATAAAATTAAAGTATTCTCACTATTTTATATTCTTAACCCTTAGATAATATACACATACTTTGTAGACAAAGCATTGAATTCGTGTCTCCAAAGATGAACATCATCCGTGTTTTTCTGGAATCACTTGTTGGGTCTAATATTTGTAATTTTTAAATATTTTATGTTTTACACAAAGAATGAAATAAGTGACATCAATCTTGACAACAAGACAAAATAGGTGATTATAAAGTAACATTTGTTCATAATTTTTCTTAACCATTTGATGAGGCACACACACTTGCGGATAAAACTACTCAAACTTGGGTCTCCTAAAATAGGATGAACCTCATCCTCTTTTCTACGGACTACTCGTCTAAACTAAAAATAATAGCAAGCAAATCCTACTAAAAACATATTTAGAATCTCAACCATGACCCATTATTTCTTTCCACTCCGTGGCTTAAGCGCTTTCACAAGTTTGTAAATAAATGTTCTAATTTCATGTATGCAAATCTACGGATGTAAAAAGCTTACCCGACCTAAAAACTCGACTGAAACCTGCTCGAGTCAGAACCTGCCCCGAGGATGCGATGACCCGAAATCGATCTGTAACCGATTGTTGTTGACCCGAACCCGAGTTGGACATGTTACTGTAGTAACCGAACCCAACCTGCATCCGACTGAGAACGACCCGAACTCGAATTGAACTTGTTACTATGGACCCGAAACTCGACCTGCGCCCGACTGAAACGAACCCAAACCCGAGACTAACCTGTTACTATGGACCCGAAACTCGACCTGCGCCCGACTGAAACGAACCCGAACCCGAGACTAACCTGGCAGATAACCGATATTACCAACTGAATCGACCCGATATCCGATTTTACCGACCTGTTTTGAACCTGACTTGTTAATTGACCTGAATTGTTTTGAACCCGACCTGTTGTTGACCTGAACTAATATTGACCTGGCTTGATTTACCTAACATGTAATTGAGGAAGCCTATGATTTGATGAATTTAAAGTGTTGATAAATGTAAACTATTATTTTTTAAATCAATTTAAAGTGTTAAATAATCTTTTTGTTATATATACATATATAATCAATTAAAAATATAAAAAAAGAAATATTGGATTTAGATATTCATTGGACACTACTAAGTTTGAAATTTTATTAAATAATTCAATGCTTAGTAATAATTCAATATGCTTAGTAACTCATTCAATATAAATTATTTGTCAAGGTTGAACTACTAAGTTTGAACTAAATTAAAGTTTTAACTTTCATGTTGATGTTATCATGTGTACAATTACATGTTTACATCCATATCAAAATTTTGTGTATAATTATATTTAATCAAAGTTTATTATATGTAATAATAATAATAATAATGTTTGAATTGAATTAACTCATTAAACTTAGAATCTAATTGAGCTAAACTAAAATCTAGAAGCATAAATCACGGACATAATTAAAAGAATTCTAAAACTAAATGTGGAATTTCAATTAAATTAATCTAAGTTGTGACTCAATTGAATTAAACTAAAACAATTGGTTGAAAAAAACAATTGGTAAAAAAAAAAGGGAAAAGACAAAATTTGGGAGGGAAATAAGCCACTCATTTTTTAGGTTTGAGATTAATTTACTTTTAGCCTAAAAATTTTGGAGGGATAAAAGCCACCCAAAATTTGGAGGGAATTAGAGGAATAAGCCACCCAAAATTTTGGAGGAAATTAGTGAATTTCTATTTTTATTAATTTAGTCTAATAATATTTTTGTTTATTCTAGTTCCTACAATTTAATTTTTAGTCAAAATTGCCCTATATTTATTTATATTTTTGACAATTTAATCTAATTTATTTTAATCCCTAAATTTTAATTTTTACTCCAAATTAACCCCTATTCATTTTTTTATTTTATTCTACTCCAAATTTCTAGTTCCTACATATATAATCAATTAAAATTAAAAAAAAACATATTTATGTTTTCTATAAATTTATGTTTTCTTTTAACCAAATCACACTTGACACTACTAAGTATAGATATTCATTTGTCTTTTTTTATTAACTTAACCAAATTTTATTGATTAATTTGACCAAATTTTATTGAGGAAGATTGAAAACTTTTTGTTGATTTTATAAAATCCAAATATTAGAAGGTTAACCGTTTCCATTATTTTAAATTCATAGTTGTAATTATAATATTGTAACTTTTAATTATTGTACACAAATTAAAGTTGTTGATAAATAATTTTGATGAAAATAAAGTAAACTTGAGAGTATAATTATATATTTTAATATTATAAATGGCGGGAAGAGTTTTTGAATGCCTTTGATTTCAATAAAATTAGGATTATAATTATATATTTTAATATTATAAATGGCGGGAAGATTTTAGGATTTTGGCGCTAATGCCATTGATTTTTTTTTCTTATAGGGTAAACAAAATGGTTGGTCACTTATATTTTATAATTTTTCATTTTTATTCTTTAAATTTAAAAAAACAACGTTTTGATCACTTATAATTGTTTACATTATGTGTAAGTGGATCATATATATATAATATTTTTAGGGGGCTAGAGCTTCGGCCAGACCCTTTTAAGGGTGCATTTATACTTAGGGTAAATATATTATTTTAATAATTTAATTTTAATTTTAATTAATAATTATAATGTATTTAATTATTTTTAATTGTAATGTATTTAATTAAAATTATTGGTGTATATTTAATTTATTTAAATTATAACTTTAAATTAATATTTAATTAAAAATTATAAAGTTAATATATTTAAATTAAGGGATGGGATCCAGTTATATGGTATAAAACTCATTTAGTTTTACACTCATTTATTACCATCATCCAACGGTCTAAAATTAGTGTAAAACTAAATGAGTTTTACACCATGTAAGTGGATCATAACCCTTAAATTAATATTTAATTTAATATTTAAATTCTTGTAATTTTAATTATAAGTTATTTAATTAAATTATTAGTGTATATTTAATTTATTTAAATTATAACTTTAAATTAATATTTAATTAAAAATTAAAATTAATATTTTTAATTAATATTTAATTTAATATTCAAATTATTATAATTTTAATTATAATGTATTTAATTAAAATGACTTGTGTTTGTAAGATTTAGGGGTTGAAATTTGGAGTTTAGGGGTAAATGTGTCAAGTTTAGTGTTTGGGGTTATGTAATTAGTTTAGGGACTAGGGGATTAGTCTTGCAAGTAACAATTATTAGTGATCGAAAGATTTACAGGTTGAGGTTTGGGGTTTATGGGTCAATGTGCAAAGTTGAGTGTTTGGGGTTATGGGATTAGTTAGGGATTAGGGGATTAGGCTTTCAAGTAGCAATTATTAGTGATTGTATAATTTAGGGGTTGAGGTTTGGGGTTTAATATATGTTTCAAGTTGAGTGTTTGGGGTTATGAGATTAGTTTAGGGATTAAGGGATTCGGGGATTAGGATTGCACTTTAATTATTAGTGTTTATAAGATTTAGGGGTTGAGGTTTGGGGTTTAGAGGTATAATATATGTTTCAAGTTGAGTGTCCAGGGTTATAGGAATAGTTTAGGGATTAGGGATTTGGCTTGGACTTTAACTATCAATGATTATAAGATTTAGGGTTTGAGGTTTGAGATTTAGGGGTAAATGTTTCAAGTTGAATGTTTGGGGTTATGGGATTGGTTTAGGGATTTGGGGTTTAGGGGTAAAAGTTTATTTTTAGCCGAAATTGATCCATATATATTTCTATTTTTGGTAATTTAGTCGAATAATATTTTTGTTTATTCTAGCCCCTACAATTTAATTTTTAGTCAAAATTGCCCCATACTTATTTATATGTTTGGCGATTTAGTCCAATAATATTTTTGTTTATTCTAGTAGATAAAATTTAATTTTTAGTCCAAATTGACCACTATTCATTTTTTTAATTTAGTCCAATATTTTTAATATGCTGATATTTTTGTTCATGTTAGTCCCTGAAATTTTATTTTTCACCAAAATTGACCCTTATTTATTTCTAATTTTTGTAATTTACTCCAATATTTTTAATATGATGATATTTTTGTTCATGTTAGTCCCTAAAATTTCTATGACTTAAGGTTTATGGTTTATGATTTAGGGGCTAGTGTTAATGCTTTAGAGTTTATGGAGTAGTTTAGGGTATATGTTGTAGTTTATAGTTTATGATTTAGGGGTTAGTGTTAATGCTTTAGAGTTTATGGTGTAGTTTAGTGTTCAATTAATTCCCTACAAATCTTTATTTAACCGAAATTAATCTTTATTTATTTTAATTTGTGTAATTTAGTCCAAAATTTTAATACGATGATATTTTTATTCATTTTAGTCCCTACAAATTTGTTTTTAACTAAAATTTACTCATTTTTATTTTTATTTTTTATAATTTAGTCTAATAAAGTAAAGATGGTGTTATTGGTTCATGTGATTAATTTGGATTCCTTAAGGTTTAGGGTTTAGTATCAATGATTTATTGTTTAGTATCAGTGGTTTATGGTTTAACTTATGGTTATTGGTTTATGAAATTAATTTAGATTCCTTCAGGTTTATGGTTTTGGGTTTAATATTAACGGTTTATGGTTTAGTTTAAGGTTATTGATTTACGAGATTAATTTTGATTCAACTTTCTAATTAATGCATTTGAATTTGAAATCAAAGCTTCATGTGTACAATTAAACTAAATTAAAATTTCAACTTTCATGCGTAAAATTACATGTTTACATCCAAATCAAAATTTTATGTATAATTATATTAAATCAAAATTTAGATGGTATAGTAATAATAATAATGTCCGAATGGAATTAACTTATTAAACTCATGATCTAATTGAGCTAAATCAAAACCTAGAAGCATAAATCACAGACATAACTAAAAGAATTCTAAAACTAAATGTAGAATTTCAATTAAATTAATATAAATTTGGACTCAATTGAATTAAATTAAAACTTAAAATTAAAAATTTAGGACTTAAAAAAAATATATAAAGTCAAAAGTGTTAAAAAAACAATTGTCCCTAACCTAAAAAATTAGGCGAGATTACTTTCCCTGATTCCCTCCCACATTTCATTTTAATTAAAAAAAGAAATAGATAATTGGTAAGAGGGAAAGGACAAAATTTTAGAGGGAAATAAGCCACCTATAATTTAGGTTAGAGATTAATTACCCTTTAAGTCTTGTTGTGTTTTAAATGTTGCATTTTAGTCCTAATATTATTCACTTTAAAGTTTTAGTTTAATTCAATTTAGTCACAAGTAACCCTAATTCAATTTAAGGGTATATTTTTGTTCATATTAGTCCCTAAATTTTTAACTGAAATTGACCCCTATTTATTTTAAATTTTTGTAATATAGTCCAATGTTTTTAATATGATGATATTTTTGTTCATTCTAGTCCCTAAAACTTTATTTTTAGCCGAAATTGACTCATATATATTTTATTTTTGGTAATTTAGTCGAATAATATTTTTGTTTATTCTAGTCCCTACAATTTAATTTTTTGTCAAAATTGCCATGTATTTATTTATATTTTTGGCAATTTAGTCCAGTAATATTTTTGTTTAGTCTAGTACCTAAAATTTAATTTTTAGTTGAAATTGACCCCTATTCATTTTTTGTAATTTAGTCTAATATTTTTAATATAATGATATTTTTGTCCATGTTAGTCACTAAAATTTTATTTTTTAACCAAAATTAATCCCTATTTTTTATATTTTATAATTTAGTCCAATATTTTTAATATGATGATATTTTTATTCATGTTAGTCCCTAAAATTTTATTTTTCACCGAAATTGACCCTTATTTAGTTCTAATTTTTGTAATTTACTCTAATATTTTAAATAACGATGATATTTTTGTTCACTCTAGTGCCTAATATTTATTTTTAATGTGATTCGTGTTCGTGAAAGACGTTAAATAATTCACTCGAAATAACCCAACCCAAAGTCTATCGACTATTTGTACCAAACTCAAACTTAATACGAATTCGAAACCCGAATTAACCCGACCCGAAATGAAACCGACTTGAAATTACCTGACCTGAAATGAACCCGACTTGAAATGAACCCGACCTAAATTCTACCTGAGCCCGAATTAACCCGTCAATTAACTGATTCGGACCCGAACCGTTTTGACCCGACCTGAAATGAACCCGGCCCGAAATGAACCTAACCTGAAATGAACCCGACCTAAAACTGACCCGCACCCGACCCAAATCGAGTCGAAATATCAAATCGACCTGAAATGACCTATATCTGATTTGACCCAACCTAAAACCCATCCGATTACATGTTTTTACATCCCTATGCAAATCCCCCATAACTGTGCCATTTGACCCATTAATCATGGTACATTTGGTGGCTTCAAACCCTACCATAATAGTCTTGTATGTCGGTCCATAATTAAAGCCGGTGCAACCGGAAGTTGACGGGTTTCTTTTATATGATATTGACATGAGCAATGGCATCATAACTCCCATTTCACGTGGTTAACAACAACGTTTCCACCCAAGTTTTAGTAGCTTTCAAGATTCCAGAAACCTTGTTTTGGAGCTTCAGATTGGGCCATGATTTTACATGGTAGTCCTGGTTTTACTCTCTATGTTTCAAGTACAACCATTTGACCGGTTAGCCCAATTTCGAGACTATAAATTTGAAGGTGATGTAAAGGAATAAAAATCTCCAGCCCCATTTAGGTTCCCTTATTTATGTCTCCGTACTAAAAACTTTTATTTAAGGTTTAAGAATAAGTTTAGGATTTAGGGTCATGTTAAAAAAAATAGGAATATGGTGTATTTTTAAGGTTTAGGGTTTATAGTTTAAAATTTAGAATTTAAAATTATGGCTTAAAATTTAATTTTTTAGTATTAGGGCATAGAAAAGAGCATTGAAACGGGCAGAGAAATTTTGTCCGTAATAGAGTTAATTGCAAATTTAAAGTTTTGTCCGTAATAAATTTTGATATACATGTTGTATTGTCTACATAATTCTTCCAGTTGTAAAAGTTAAAGATTTAATTTAGTGTTTAGAGTTTAGTGGTTAGTATTTAGAATTTAAAGTTTAACGTTAGAGATTTAAATTTTATTTTTTAAAAAAAAAAATAAATATGTAAGGTTGTATATTTTTCTTACACAGCATGTATATAAAAATTACTGATATAAACAAATATTCTAATTGAATCGCCAAACTATCAATATCATTTCAATCAGATAATTTAGTCCGTCTAATAATCTATTTAAGCATTATATGTATGTAGTTGGGATCTTACATGTAAACAGCAGATTGCGTAATTAAAATTTAGATGGTTCTTTTTTAAAATTTGGCATAGTCGGGGGACCATTGAACCATTTATGTAGTTTGCCCTTTCTTTTTTAAGATTTAAGTTATCCATGCAATGTCTGCACAGCGTTTAAATTTTGGTTCATGTATTTTAAATATGCTCTGCGTCAGATTTTAGTTGACATATAATGTTGATGTAAAGACTTGATTGAAGATTCGATTAAAATGTTTTGATGGCATCGCCTTTTATAACAATCAAGGCTAATAAGCTCATCGGTCTACACGATTGTCCATATATCAATAAAAGATTCAGTAGGTACAGTGGCCCTTACTTCTTCAGGCAAAACTCTAAGTTGAGGAGTTACTCGAAAAGCTGTCAAGCCATCAGTATCTTTGACTTCATATTAAGGAGTATAATAAGTTAATTTATACTTTTTAACACCAGCTTAAAATCCGACACCTGTTGTAGTTTTTGTTTGTGATGACATAAGTAGAAGTGTTCAAAAATATCCGACCCAATTGACCCGACCCCACAACCCTAACCTTAAAAAGTTGGATAATTTTTTTTAAAAAATACCCGATTGAACCGAGTACCCGACCAAATTTTTTTTCGAATATTTGGGTCGGATATAAGCTATTTTTTTATAACAGAATATCTACTTGTAATATATTTATTTTTTAATTTTAAATTATAATTTTATTTTAAGTTCTTAATATTTTATCTAAAATTAAATTTAAATCTCTAAATTATTTCTATATTTATATTATGTGCTTCTATATTTTAAAATTTTTAATTAAATAGAGAGATATTACATTATTATACCGAAATTCGAATGAAAAAACGAAATTAATATTTTTAATATTTTAATTATAAACTTTAATATACATATATCCAAATATATCATTTTAAAACTAGCTTTAAATCACTAATTTTTGTGTTTGAATTATCTATTATGAATTTTTAAATCTTATGTGTTTACTATATAATTTTTTAAAACTTTTAAATTTAAAAAATAAATAAATAAAAATGTGAACCGAGTACCCAGGTATCACGAGTACCCGGCTAAAGCAAGCCAGCATATGTAGTACCCGGCCAGGAATGAACACCCCTAGGCATAAGTCCTTCCCTACAACTCATGAATTAAGAATTCTCTCCTAAGATCAAAACCACAGTTTTAGATCAATTTAAGATTGAGATGGTATTTGATAGTTTTAAAATCTACCATGGGCACAACTTTCTTGGGGAATCTTGTATAAAAGAAGAGATGGGTCAGGAAAATCTAAATCAAATATATACCTGAATCCATCATTCACACTCGAGTTTATCAAGGCTTAAAAAGATTATAAGACTAGATATAGGCCATTTAAGAAAAGCTTCCATTAAAACATAAATGCTAGTAATAAAATAGAGGAAGCATTCCGAGGGAGAAAGATGCGTATCTTCTTACCAACATGCTATATATCATTCACAGGCCGATTTGGAATAAAGCTGCTCCGGTAGATTTCAAAGGCTTGAAAAGCAAGCAAGGGTTAATAATAATCCATAGCAACATCAATGACATAGATCTCTGATCCACGGTGATCATTCACAAGCCGGTTTGGTGTCAAAGCTGCTTAGACAGATTGCAAAAGCTTGAAAAGCGGATAGAGGGTAACGATAATCCATGGTGAATATGTCTTTGCCCATTTTTCCAAACTGTAAGATTACCTTCTCTTGCTCTTCGGGCGATACGTTATGTGATGGATCGACAGCTGCAACAAGCTGGAAATTCTTAACAGAGGCTACCGTCACACGCCCCTTGAAGTTAAGGCACCAGCACTGTAACTGTTCATGCCATCTTGGAGCCTTGTTCTTTAGGGTTAGCGGCTCTCCTGATACCAGGGAGACAATTGGTGTGGCTGGGAGGAATGGGGAGCTGGTGTTTGTCACTGGTTCCTTTCCTTTCAAACTGGTTAAGGAAGAAAGTTGTTCCTCAAAGGATCGGCTGAATGCCAATGGTGTCGGTGCAGTGCCTCCTTCCTCAATAGCAGACACAGGAATAGAGTGCAAAACGCAATGCATTCTCCTCGGTCCCCGTGTTCGGAGAACATTGAGCTCATAGGCACAGGTACCTATGTTGTAGTTGGATGAAGATAGTTTTTGAGACACCTGCTTCGAATAGAATCTTCGACTCAATCGGGTAGTTGATGGGATTATCGAATCACATGGAAGTTGACTGTCATATATTGTGAACTTGGTACCGAAAAAGTTAGACCTGCAAAGAAATGTCAATACGTCATCATAGACATTACTAACAAAAATAACCGGACAAAGATGAGAAATCTAATGGCTAGACTTGCCTTAGTTTACCAACATATGCATAGCTGGCCCTAGAAAAATCATCGGCAACCATGGATATAACGAAATCTGTGCATGTAGCCCTTCTGACCTTCCTTGCTGCTAACAGCAATTTATCACTCTCTCCCTCAGCTGTAAATCAAAGAAGCGACACAAATGAATACTTCTCAAAACGCATGGAAGCTTCATAAAAGCAGTACCCCCAATGAATATTATATTAATTTGGCCAGAACGTTGAGAATAATTTATGAGAACTAGAAAGCTAATTAACCCTGATTATGTCAAAGCCAGCTTCAATCGAGCATAAAGTCTGGTACGGAAACAGGAAAAATCAAAATGTAATATTATACCATGTTTCTATCAAAACATATATTCACATCTAAGTTTAAAACTCTCGTGAATAAAAGGACATCAGAACAAGATGACTTACAAGGCATCAGACCATAGAACAAAAGATATGTAGAAGTTGCTCTGTCCCTTCTAACATAGCATTGAATTGGGGACTCGCGAGGACCCGGCTGTTCATGAACACAAATGGAATATATCAGCAACCTTTTAAATGGAAGAATAAGATTACACATAACCACTTGTAAGCAGACACAGATTTCGAAGATTTAGACCAATCTTATAAGTAAGTGTTCATCCATCAACTTAAATTATGCTTCGATTACGAGCCAGTGTTCGTTTCAAGATAGAAAAGTCACACTGTAGAAATATAGATTGCAATACAATTAGGTTCTCGACAAAAATGCATACAACCAATATATCAGTGCAAAGATTTTGGCCTTTTTGCCAATAGATCAAAATGACAAGTAATCCAATAGAGAAAAGGTGCAACCTGCTTCAACGAAATGGGGAATGTGAGCCTTCCGCATTGCTCCGGAGTCTTCACAATCTCCTTTGTAATCTCCCTCCAAGACCTACAAACTGCAGCGCAAGAAACGACGACTGCTCGAGCAGGCCAAGCTGTCTCGCTCTCTTCGACCCTCTGGATGATATCCAAGAGCAATTCGGGGGGTAGGTTCGCCCAAAGGCTTTGTTCTACGGATTCGAATTTGCTTGGCGCTCGATCAGGAGCGACATGGGATCGAGTCCGGCTTCGCCAAGACTTGGTTTCCCCTCCTCTCTTTGATATGTTCCCAATCCCCTCTTTCATTTCCTTGAAGTCTCGCATAATACTCTTGAGTGACATCTTTTATAAGCATTACCAAATCCAATCTCTCAATATTCAACTACAAATAAATAACACATTCATCAAATAAAAACACTATATATATATATATATATATATATATATATATATATATATATATATATATATATATATTCTCAATCTCAGGCTCTCAGTTCCACTACAAGCATATTTTTATCAAATCAAACTCCACAAATCAATACAAATTGAAACATAACCCATACTTAACCCTAAAACCAAAAAAAAAAAACCAAAGATCAAAACCAATAAATGAATCTCTTTTGTACCTGAATCGCCAACCCAGAAAAGCTAAAAGCTTGAGATTCTGAGAAGGAACAAAAAGGAGGAAACCAGCTCTAAGCCAAACGGTTCAAATCAGCCCAGAAATGAACCAGCTCAGATGCATTCCCCACACTCTTAGGGACCCACGCAGTTCAATCAAACAAACAACAAAGATCAGATCAGAATAAAATAAATAATTAAAAACGTTTTCGGTAATAAAAAAGGTGCCAACTTTTTTCTCTTTTCATTAGCGGGAATCCTAAGACGGCCTCGTCATGTGTAACGCCGGTGCGACCGCCACAACCAGCGTCAACACAGACGATTAACCCTCCCGGTCACCACCACAGCCGTCATCACCGGCTTTCTCCCTGGATCAGAAGCGAAAACTAACACACTCTCTCTCTCTTTAAGACCAAAGCTCTCTTTCACTTAAAGTTAAAGGAGATCCAAAGTTTCTTTTCTTTATATATATTACTATATTTTTCGAGTGTAGGAAATATTAATAAAATTAAGGTTAAAATATACCTCCAACATCATTTAATTAAAAATTTAGTAATAATTATGTAATTTTTTAAATTGTAAAAAGTCACATAATTAAAAATTATTACAAATAAATTATTCTGCTTGTTAATATGTTATTCAGTTAAAAAAATTATAAATAAATCTCTCAATTAATATATTTTCGTAAGCATTTTATTTTTCTTCTAATGTATTATGATATACTAAACTTTTAGTTTTAAATTTATAATCTATTAATTTAATAATTTATAACAATATGTTAATTAAGTGATATATTTATAATAATATATTAATTGAGTGATATATTTATAATTATTAAAAATAATATATTTGTTATAAAATTTATAATTAAATGACTTTATGCGTAATTTACCATGAAATCAATAACAATAATAATTTCGTTGTTTATTTTTTTATTTAGGTTCCGTGAAAAGTAATCTTTTGATTAATTATTATTTTAGGGCATTAATTATTATATTTCACCGTTTCACATTTTCATCACTTGGAGTTGGACTGAGTGAATGTGAAGATTAGACTAAAAAAAGAGTGAATGTGAAGACACGTGGCGAACAATCAAGTATTTACGGAAATACGTCTTTTCTACCCACATGATTAGTATTTTGATAACAGAATGTTATAAAAAGAAAATTCTAATTTCCCATTAATAAACCTAATGTTTTCCGGAGGAATGACCTAAATATTGTCCTCCAAATTTTTTCAACAATGTGGTCCTCTCAAGTAGGGATGTAAAAAGTTGACCCGACCTAAAAACTCGATTGAAATATGCTCTAGTCGGAACCTGCTTTGACTCGAAGATGCGATGACCCAAAATCGATCTGTAACCGACTGTTGTTGACCCGAACCCGAGTTGGACCTGTTACTGTAGTAACCGAACCCGACCTGCATTCGACTGAGAACGACCCGAATTGAACCTGTTACTCTGGACCCGAAACCCAATCTGCACCTGACTGAAACGAACTTGAACCCGAAACTAACCTGGCAAATAACCGATATTACCTGACTGAATCGACTCGAGATCCGATTTTACCCGACTTGTTTTGAACCCGACCTGTTGTTGACCTGAACTAATATTGACCTGGCTTGATTTACCTAACATGTAATTGAGGAAGCCTATGATTTGATGAATTTAAAGTGTAGATAAATGTAAACTATTATCTTTTTTAAATCAATTTAAAGTGTTAAATAATCTTTTTGTTATATATACATATATAATCAATTAAAAATATCAAAAAGAAAGAAATATTGGATTTAGATATTCATTGGACACTACTAAGTTTAAAAATTTTATTAAATAATTCAATGCTTAGTAATAATTCAATATGCTTAGTAACTCATTCAATATAAATTATTTGTCAAGGTTGAACTACTATGTTTGAACTAAATTAAAGTTTTAACTTTCATGTTGATGTTATCATGTGTACAATTGCATGTTTACATCCATATCAAAAAATTTGTGTATAATTATATTTAATCAAAGTTTATTATATGTTATAATAATAATAATAATGTTTGAATTGAATTAACTCATTAAACTTAGAATCTAATTGAGCTAAACTAAAATCTAGAAGCATAAATCACGGACATAATTAAAAGAATTCTAAAACTAAATGTGGAATTTCAATTAAATTAATCTAAGTTGAGACTCAATTGAATTAAACTCAAACAATTGGTTGAAGAAAAAAAACAATTGGTAAAAAAGGGGAAAAGACAAAATTTTGGAGGGAATAAGCCACTCATTTTTTAGGTTTGAGATTAATTTATTTTTAGTCTAAAAATTTTAAAGGGATAAAAGCCACCCAAAATTTAGAGAGAATTAAGGGAATAAGCCACCTACAATTTTGGAGGGAATTAGTGAAATTTCTATTTTTGATAATTTAGTCTAATAATATTTTTGTTTATTCTAGTTCCTACAATTTAATTTTTAGTCAAATTGCCCCATATTTATTTATATTTTTGACAATTTATTCTAGTCCCTAAAATTTAATTTTTACTCCAAATTAACCCCTATTCATTTTTTGTATTTTATTATACTCCAAATTTCTAGTCCCTACATATATAATCAATTAAAATTTTAAAAAAAAGAAAGAAAAAAAAGCATATTTATGTTTTCTATATATTTATGTTTTCTTTTAACCAAATCACACTTGACACTACTAAGTATAGATATTCATTTGTCTTTTTTTATTAACTTAACCAAAATTTATTGATTAATTTGACCAAATTTTATTGGGGAAGATTGAAAACTTTTTGTTGATTTGATAAAATCCAAATATTAGAAGGTTAACCGTTTCCGTTGTTTTAAATTCATAGTTGTAATTATAATATCGTAATTTTTAATTATTGTACACAAATTAAAGTTGTTGATAAATAATTTTAATGAAAATGAAGTAAACTTGAGAGTATAATTATATTTTTTAATGTTATAAATGGCGAGAAGAATTTTTGAATGCCTTTGATTTCAATAAAATTAGCATTATAATTATATATTTTAATATTATAAATGGCGGGAAGATTTTAGGATTTTAGCGCTAATGCCATTGATTTTTTTTCTTATAGGGTAAACAAAATGGTTGGTCACTTATATTTTATAATTTTTCATTTTTATTCTTTAAATTTTAAAAAAATAACGTTTTGATCACTTATAATTGTTTATATTATGTGTAAGTGGATCATATATATATAATATTTTTAGGGGCTAGGGCTTCGGCCAGACCCTTTTAAGGAAGTATTTATACTTAGGGTAAATATATTATTTTAATAATTTAATTTTTATTTTTATTAATAATTATAATGTATTTAATTAATATTTAAATTAATTTTTAGTTATAATGCATTTAATTAAAATTATTAGTGTATATTTAATTTATTTAAATTATAACTTTAAATTAATATTTAATTAAAATTTATAAAGTTAATATATTTAAATTAAGGGATGAGATCCAGTTATATGGTATAAAACTCATTAGTTTTACACTTATTTATTACCATCATCCAACGGTCTAAAATTAGTGTAAAACTAACTGAGTTTTACACTATGTAAGTGGATCCTAACCCTTAAAATTAATATTTAATTTAATATTTAAATTCTTGTAATTTTAATTATAATGTATTTAATTAAATTATTAGTGTATATTTAATTTATTTAAATTATAAATTTAAATTAATATTTAATTAAAATTTAATATTTTTAATTAATATTTAATTTAATATTCAAATTATTTTAATTTTAATTATAATGTATTTACTTAAAATTACTCATGTTTGTAATATTTAGGGATTGAGATATAGGGTTTAGGGGTATGTGTCAAGTTTAGTGTTTGGGGTTATGGGATTAGTTTAGGGATTAGGGGATTAGTCTTGCAAGTAGCAATTATTAGTGATCAAAAATTTAGGGGTTGAGGTTTGGGGTTTAGGGGTAAATGTGTAAAGTTGAGTGTTTGGGTTATGGGATTAGTTAGGGATTAGGGGATTAGGCTTTCAAGTAGCAATTATTGGTGATTGTATGATTTAGGGGTTGAGGTTTGGGGTTTAGGGGTTTAATACATGTTTCAAGTTGAGTGTTTTGGGTTATGAGATTAGATTAGGGATTAAGGGATTCCAGGATTAGGATTGCACTTTAATTATTAGTGTTTATAATATTTAGGGGTTGAGGTTTGGGGTTTAAAGGTATAATATATGTTTCAAGTTGAGTGCTCAGGGTTATAGGAATAGTTTAAGGATTAGGGATTCGGCTTGGACTTTAATTATCAGTGATTATAAGATTTAGCGTTTGAGGTTTAGGGGTAAATGTTTCAAGTTGAATGTTTGGGGTTATGGGATTAGTTTAGGGATTTGGGGTTTATTTTTGTTCACATTAGTCCCTAAAAGTTTATTTTTAGCCGAAATTGACCCATATATATTTCTATTTTTGGTAATTTAGTCGAATAATATTTTTGTTTATTCTAGCCCTTACAATTTAATTTTTAGTCAAAATTGCCCCATACTTATTTATATTTTTGGCAATTTAGTCCAATAATATTTTTGTTTATTCTAGTAGATAAAATTTAATTTTTAGTCCAAATTGACCACTATTTATTTTTTGTAATTTAGTCCAATATTTTTTATATGCTGATATTTTTGTTCATGTTAGTCCCTAAAATTTTATTTTTCACCAAAATTGACCCTTATTCATTTCTAATTTATTTAATTTACTCCAATGTTTTTAATATGATGATATTTTTTGTTCATGTTAGTCCCTAAAATTTCTATGACTTAAGATTTATGGTTTATGATTTAGGGGCTAGTGTTAATGCTTTAGAGTTTATTGAGTAGTTTAGGGTATATGTTGTAGTTTATAGTTTATGATTTAGGGATTAGTGTTAATGCTTTAGAGTTAATGGTGTAGTTTAGTGTTCAATTAATTCCCTACAAATCTTTATTTAACCGAAATTAATCTTTATTTATTTTTAATTTGTGTAATTTAGTCCAAAATTTTAATATGATGATATTTTTATTCATTTTAGTCCCTACAAATGTGTTTTTAACTAAAATTTACTAATTTTTATTTCTAATTTTTATAATTTAGTTTAATAAAGTAAAGATGGTGTTATTGGTTCATGTGATTAATTTGGATTCCTTAAGGTTTAAGGTTTAGTATCAATGATTTATTGTTTAGCATCAGAGGTTTATGGTTTAGCTTATGGTTATTGGTTTATGAAATTAATTTCGATTCCTTAAGGTTTATGGTTTTGGGTTTAGTATTAACGGTTTATGGTTTAGTTTAGGGTTATTGATTTACGAGATTAATTTTGATTCAACTTTCTAATATATGCATTTGAATTTGAAATCAAAGCTTCATGTGTACAATTAGACTAAATTAAAATTTCAACTTTCATGTGTAAAATTACATGTTTACATCCAAATCAAAATTTTGTGTATAATTATATTAAATCATAATTTATATGGTATAATAATAATAATGTCTGAATGAAATTAACTTATTAAACTCAGGATCTAATTGAGCTAAATTAAAACCTAGAAGCATAAACCACATACATAACTAAAAGAATTCTAAAACTAAATGTGGATTTTTAATTAAATTAATCTAAATTTGGACTCACTTTAATTAAATTAAAAATTAAAAATGAAAATTTAGGACTTAAATAAAAAATATCTAAAGTCAAAAGTGCTAAAAAATAATTGTCCCTAACCTAAAAAATCAGGCGGAACTACTTAGTACTTTGCGTGATTCCCTCCCACCTTTTATTTTAATTAAAGAAAAGAAATAGATAATTGGTAAAAAAAAAAGAGGAATGGACAAAATTTTAGAGGGAAATAAGCCACCTATAATTTAGGTTAGAGATTAATTACCCTTTAAGTCCTGTTGTGTTTTAAATGTTGCATTTTAGTCATAATATTCACGTTTATGTTTTAGTTTAATTCAATTTAGTCACAAGTATCCCTAATTCAATTTAAGGGTATATTTTTGTTCATATTAGTTCCTAATTTTTTAACTGAAATTGACCCCTATTTATTTTAATTTTTTGTAATATAGTCCAATGATTTTAATATGATGATATTTTTGTTCACTCTAGTCCCTAAAACTTTATTTTTAGCCGAAATTAACCCATACATATTTTATTTTTGGTAATTTAGTCAAATAATATTTTTGTTTATTTTAGTCCCTACAATTTAATTTTTAGTCAAAATTGCCCTGTATTTAATTATATTTTTGACAATTTAGTCCAATAATATTTTTGTTTAGTCTAGTACCTAAAATTTAATTTTTAGTTGAAATTGACCCTTATTCATTTTTTTGTAATTTAGTCTAATATTTTTAATAGAATGATATTTTTGTCCATGTTAGTCCCTAAAATTTTATTTTTAACCAAAATTAATCCCTATTTTTTTATATTTTTGTAATTTAGTCCAATATTTTTAATATGATGATATTTTTGTTTATGTTAGTCCCTAAAATTTTATTTTTCACCGAAATTGACCCTTATTTATTTCTAATTTTTGTAATTTACTCTAATATTTTAAATAACGATGATATTTTTGTTCACTCTAGTGCCTAATATTTATTTTTAATGTGATTCGTGTTCGTGAAAGGCGTTAAATAATTCACTCGAAATGACCAACCCAAAGTCTATACTATTTGTACCAAACTCAAACTTAATACGAATTCGAAACTTGAATTAACCCGACCCGAAATGAAATTACCCGACCTAAAATGAACCCGACTTGAAATGAACCCGATCTGAAGTCTACCCTAGCCCGAATTAACCTGTCAATTAACTGATTCAGACCCGAACCATTTTGACCCGACCTGAAATGAACCCGACCTGAAATGAACCCGACATGAAATGAACCCGACCTAAAACTGACACGCACCCAACTCGGATCGAGTCGAAACATCAAATCGACCTGAAATGACCTGTATCCGATTTGACCCGACCTGACAGAACCCAACCTGAAACCCATCCGATTACCTATTTTTACATCCCTACTAGTCTCAAGTTTATTTCCAAAAATATAGTTAATTACTGTAGCAGTCAGAAGTCGAACTGCTTTCACCCCGTTTTTGAACAGTATTCTACTAGAAAATATTAAAAAAAATAAGGTTGCAGTCGTCCTCCATTGATCCATGCATGGCATGTGTGAAAAACACCGTTTGAAGTCGGACTACAATCTATCCGAGTTTATTATTTTAATATTAAAATGGAAGTCACTGTTTGAAGTCGGACTGCAATCTATCCGACTTCTAACTTGCTACAATAATCAACCATATTTATGGAAATAAACTTGGGAGGACCACATTGTTGGGAAAAAAAATTGGAGGACAATATTTGGGTCATTCCTCCAATGTTTTCTGGTTCAATTAATAATTATAATACAAATATATGTAATGACCGAATAGAAATACTCAGACGTTTTTTAGTGTTCTTATCTATGTTTTCACACTAAAAAATCAAGTTTATGATTTATAGTTAAGGCTTAGGGCTAAGGTTTATAAAATTAGGGATATGGTATATTTTTTAGGGTTTAAAATTTTATTTTTTTAATGTTAAAAGAGTACCGAAAAGAGACTGACAATTGTTGTTCGTGATGATTAATGAGGTGGTTAAGAATAATTTTTATTAAAGATAAAACTAAAATTAAACAAAACTTGAATATTAAAAAAGTAGAGGAAAAGATCATAAACGATAAAAAAAACCTGGTATTGTAACATTGGGTAGGTACATGTACCCTTTAAATCGCAAGCCTTTTACGTCTCTTTCAATGTTTTGCTTCAAAGCTTTGGCAGTACCCACCATCCTGCAATTCTTTTTGCTTCTGACTCGATTATATTCGAAGTTGAATCGTATTTATTTCGTAATCAAAGGGTACTATATTCAAATAAACCAGACACAGACAGTAATGGATAAGAAACAAGAACAATCTCCCATTCTGATATGAACAGGATCAAAACACCAAAAACGGTTGCTTCTTTCTCAAGAAGCTAACATGGCAATTATGCAAACCAAAAGAATAATCACAACAACACACAAAACCCAGTAAACGCATGATGTTTTCTTCTTCATCTGATTTGCATACTGAAGTTGATCAGTTCCTCCACTGATAAAATCACCGCCATTGGCCACGTTTGCTTCAATATCATCCATTTTCTCCCCTTGTGCTTCCACTAGAACACCCATGTCGAGAAACACCTGGTTCAGCCTCTGCAGACTTCGTTGAATATCCAGCACGGCCTCATTCCTCGCCCTGTTCCTCGAATCCATCTCGACTTTCTCGGCAAACGACCGGACATGTTCGCCTCTGCCAGAAACCGCCATGTCTTCTCCCGGGTACTCTCCAGTGGGATTGTAGTGTATTCTCTTGAGATCTTCTTTATGATCAGATAAAATCTTGTCCCTCAAGGCATTGAAATCGTTCATCATTTGCTTGAGATTAGCCCTCAAGCCGATTGTCACGGAAATCCTGGTTCGATCCACATACGTTCCTTTCTTATATGCATCTGATAATCTCCGATTGCTCGCGTTCGATCTGTCGAGTGATTCGAGCTTTTCCTTGACGATCTTTGCTTTCCTGAGAATCGAAACCGTGTCGGATTCCATCCTGTCTCGTAACCCTCGGAGGAGCTTGGCGCTGTGAGTGGACTTCGTTTCTTCGTTTAGGCTTTGTAGATCGAACACCAGATTGGTGATTTCCTCCATTGTTATCTTGATGGAGGCCACTTCTTGGAAGAAGCGACACAGGTTGAGTTCATCGGCGGGGTGGAGTTTCCCTTTCCCGAGGCCATTTTCAACATCAAGATCGGATGCCAAGTCCTTGTGTGCCTGTTTCTTCAGTTCCACGTAACTTAAGAAAGACTTTGTCATTAAATCGTTCATCTTTGCAAGAACTTTGCAATGAAACTTACCCTCCTGCAAGAACAATCAAGAAACAGAAAGTAAAGCCCTTTTTCCAGAAAAATAAAACCTCAGAAAAATGGCTGCAAGAACGAAGGAAAATCCCATGAAAAACGTATAGAAAGGAAGAGAAACCGAAACCAACCCTTGTTTGGATGAAACTTTGTAAAGATTCTGGGTATTTTCCTTCAAAATGATTCTTATACAACCTAAATTCACCATGTTAGCCGAGAAGAATTCAGAAAAAACCCCATGAAAAACACATTAATAATGTAAAGTAAAGAAGAAACCTTCTTGTTCAGCCCTGCTTGCTTTGTTAAGTTTCAAAGCCTTGTTGAAATGCGAAGAAAGAACCCTTTTTTCCTCTGTGTAAGATTAAGGGGTTATGGGGTTTGGATTGGGGGGGGGGGTGTTAAAGAGAATCGGATTGTGCAGTTACGGAATTTCAAGTTCCTATTTTTACAGAGAAGATCAAAGTCGGCCAAAATTGGTTACGCCTTAAAACGCCACCGTTTTAACTCCAAAGTACAAGTAAGCCACCAAATACTTTTTGCACCTCGAACAAGTACAAGAATCCAAAACCAGAATAAGCATTCATGTAAGCCTTCTATGTTATCCGAATTAAGAGTGTGAGTATCTGATGCGAGTATATATATTCGATCTCATCATATATTTTTCATAATAGATGTTGAGCAATGAGGTGGTTGTCTATGAGAAGAATGGATAATTAGTACTAAATATGTCCCCTAAACTGGTATATCGGCTCCGTCCCTGTTTAAGACAATGACCTTCAAATATAGGTTCAACTTGCACCCAAATTTTGGCTTGATAGTCTTTATATTTCATTTTGTTCTTTCTGTATTTATATCTCATTGTCGTTTCTACTTTAAACAAATCATTAAATTTTGGATTTGGACAGATTTTGATGCAATTTTAAGATCATAAGCCTAAAAACTAAAAAGCCAGCAGCTAATTTAGTTGGTAACCATTGTTAAGATACTTTTGGGGTTTGGAAATGAAATGTAATCAGAAATTTGAAACAAGTGGTTTCATATAACAAGTTTGCTACTTCCAAATTTCCAACAATGTTCTGTTGTTAAATTAAAGATGAAATCTTTCAGTTGTAACAGCTACTGCATTATTCGGACGCCATCAATAGGGTCTAAGCTCGATGTTCATATTCTTCATAGTGAAGTTACATAGCCACGGATTCTAAGATTCAAAAGCATTCAAAATAAGAGATCTTATGCAGATTTAGCCGTGATCTCTTTATCATCAACTTCATAAATGAAGTTCAATTTCCAGTCCAGGAATGCATAGATTCGATAGGTTGCCTATGCAATGTTTATTTCGGAAGAGACATCGGAATACAACAAGTGGATTGAAGTACTAGGAGGGATTCATTTTTGTTTAGAAACTGGAAACAATGCTTTCAGGAAACTATGAAGCTCTGATGAATATAAGTTGGGGAAATTCCGGTAATGGTCGACGTGCGGAGATGTGCCGAAGTTGAAGGAAAATACCTTTATCCCTTTCTTGCTCATCTCATCAATGCAGAACTCGACCGACTTATACGGAATGACCTTATCAGCTGTGCTATAAAGATATAACTGCGGGCAGTGTGGATGGTGCTCCAAGCCTGCATTAACGACCGCTCTAAACTTTCTGCAGTAGGAGGAACAAGTAATAGATAGCATCAATCAGTTGTTTCTGGCAACCACAAGATTTAATCATATTCGGAGAGAGCAAATAAGCATGAAGGGAAAACCGACCTTTCCACTTCCGGCATATTCAGAAGGGATTTAAAGAACTTCTCCAAGGAAGAGAGCACAACAGCTTCAACCATCTCGGGTTCCACTTTCTGCAGTTTCGAATCAGTTGCTCCATATTCGGATCCATTTTTCGAGTTGTTGAGTTTCTTCAGTATAGCAACAGCAAAACCAGCTGCCCAGACCTGCAAAGGTGAGGAGGATATGTGAATCACTACTACTTTTAACAATCGATTTGATCGAAAGTCCGGAATTTTCAAACTCGAGGATAATCGTTTCAACCAAATGAAATCACAAAGTCTGCAGCCCGAACAAATACCAATTCTGCTTAAATTCTGAGCACAATAGGATAGCATACATAAGAGCATAAGCATGAGCATGAAAACAAAAAAAACCATTCCATTGAAGCTCACAAGTCACAATCAAAGAACTTAATATAGAATGGTGCTACACATTCTAATGTCTTTTCTACAGCGAATACGTGAATAGGAGGTTTCCGAAAGGCGAAAACAAAGCATAAGTGTTTAACTTTGATCATCATGTAGAGTTGTGGTACCAAGTGACACAATTATCAGCTAAAGAACGAACTCAAGTTCATAATTTGACAATAAGAAACATAGTTAAAAACACCTTGGGATTTAAAGGGTCAGCTGATCCTGAATCAAAAATCACTCCTTTAATCATCTCTTTCAACCCTTCTCTTCTCTGAAAGCGCTCAATCACTGAACCGTATCTGCCAAAACAGCCAAATAATTCCCAGAATTTACTTTTCCGCAAGCAAAATTCCAAAATCAAAGTCACACAAAAACGAACTTACACGAGCCAGCCAGTGTTGCTGAAAGTATGGAAAATGAAGCACCTTTCACGACCATCTTCCTCTTTCTCCGAACCCCAACTGGCCAATCCATTGGCCAATTCGGCTATTCGCCGGTCGAGCATCGAAACCGGATCCAAGCACAGCAAATCCTTGAGCTCAACGAGAAAAGTAACAGCATGGATTCCTCTCGAGTTATACCATTCGACAAATTTATTCAAATGCTTGTTTGTAGCCCCAAGCCATCCCAAAAGAACCACGGTGATCACTTTGTCTGTATTTCCCAAAGCCTTAGCTTCTCCACCGCAATCGATCACGATCTCCGGAGCTTTGTTCCAACCCAAATACGTGCCGTTGGAGGTGGAGTCGATGAACGCGTTGAAAGATGAAGAAACGGAGATAAAATAAGAAGTGAAGGGATTGGCCGGAGATCTAGGAAAGGGGTTGTTTGAGAAGCACTGATGGAGTTTGAGAAAATGGGTTCTTGTGAAACGAGTTGGAGATGATTGTGTTGGCGTCTTCATTGTGATTGTCAAAGGAAAGTTGAGAGCTTTCATGGCGGAAACTTCGAGCTGAGGGCTTCTTCAACGTTGAAAAATACTGTGATCAATTAAGAACGAGGAAGAAGGTCGGGGCTCTGCTGAAATGGCTACCGATTCAATACTCATTCAGTAGGTCAGTAGAGTCACCTACTCAATTTATTGCTTAAATTACGTGACTAATTTTTAATAAAAAAACTATAAATAATGTAATGAGTAAAATTATATAATAATTTTTTTATTTTTACATTAATTCAACTCGGGTCCACTATGATTAATTCAATTCAGGGTCCACTATGATTGGTTTGTCTGCAAAATGACAAGAACACTGGTAAGCATAAGATGTAATGCATTTGGTTGCATAGATCTTGAGTTTAAGCCTGCTTGTTAGAATAACAAAGTTCCATTGATTGCTTGTTGATTCTTTTGGTTTTGGGTTTAGTCCATTGGACACCTAATCGCAGTCTCTTATATGTCTTTGGGCTTTTGAAGTTTACTATATTGTCCGAAGGTTAATGCAATCTTTTTGTTTTTTGTTCTTGATTATTTCGTGCAATATAAATATAAATATGGTTAACAAAACTCGACTCAGTTCGAAAAAAAAATTTAAATTTTAAATTTGAAATGAAAACTTTTATTTGATTTGACTTAAATTTGTAATTACGTGAATTTGACTCGAAGAAATTTTAAATAAATTTTTTGAGTTATAAAATGATACTTGAATAACACAAAAATTTAGTAATTGATGTATCAAGAGTTCATCAAATTTGCATGATATATATATCACATATGAAGAAATATATATATATGCATATCATATATAGTTATAAAAAGTCGTTTAATTAGAACCAATTAACACCATAATAATATAAATATTTTAAATTTTAATTTGAACAAAAACTTGAACAATTCAACTCTACTCAAAAAATCGAAATAAAGTTCGAGATATAAAATAAGATACGTAAGCTTGACTAACTCGAAGTCTTTTTCCTCGACTTGATCGAATACAAGTCTCTAAAGATATATGCAAAAATTTATGTCGGAGGATGCAGATTTTTAAGATAATACCTTAGAAATTTAGGGTTGTAAAATTTTAAAAAAATTAAAAGTACATAATTAAACCATCAAATAAAATGCAAAGAAAATATAGAAATTATATAAAAATTTAAAATTACGCATGCACTCCCTTCAATTCATCCCTGATTATAATTATATATATATATAAAGTTAAGTATTTACATTCTAATTAGATTTATAAATTTATAATCTATGTTATATAAAAAAAATTCTCTCTACCAAGTATGTCAAAGTCTAAACTTTCCCAATTTTGTTTTTGTTTGTAGTCATGTTCTCCATTACATGTGACTAATGCATGCATGCATGTGTTAAACCCATAATAAAGACAGACGATCGACGCTTATTTAATAAATTCTATATCATGCCAAATTCTCATATTCTTTTGAGAAAAAACAGGTGAGTGTTAGGTTAGGTTTGATAGTAACTTATGACACACCGACATTAAATATTTTTTATTGAATAAAAAAATATTATTTTATGTCTCGTTAAAAAAATTTCATAATCTTTAATAGAAAAAAAAGAATGCATATGGTAGTATATACATAATAAGTCAAAAAGAACGACACATTGAACACAATAAAACCACTCAAATACACAAAACATACCCAAAATCTGCAACATTACAAACCAAAGGAGTATCAAAATAGCTCTCAGGGACCATAACACCAAATCAAAACAAATCAACCAACACTTGCAGTCTGCAACGCATGCTGCACTGCATTTTGAACCCGGTTCCTCACCGATTCCCCCCTAAGATAGATGTGCTTTTCCAACAACAAGATATCTTTTACATGATTTGGTACTGTGTGCATAATCTTCCCCCAATTGGCTGTCCACGCCAGCTTCAAGCGAGTCGATATGCAACGCCATTAAGGTCCCGACTAATATGTAAAATAGACACCTCCCAATTCCTTTTCAATAATTTTTTGATCACCACAGATAACGCGTTGCTCATAGTCCCCGAAGGTTCTTTCTTAATGTAATTAATTGCTTTCAAACAATCCGATTCGACCACTATACGACATCACCCTAAACATCAAGCATGTTGAAGACTATTTAGGATGTCCCAAAATTCCGCATTCAAAATCGAACATTTCTCTATACTTCGTGCGAAATTAAAAATCCACTCACCATTAGGGGTGAGCAATGAATCCGAGAAAACCGAAAAACCGACTCCAACCGGGCTATGCGGTTCGGTTCAGGTTTACATGTTCAGGTTTAAAACCGACTCCCCGAAGCTTTTTAATGCATGTGTTAAACCCGTTTATTTCATATCAACCCGAATTAAAAAATACATTATGATCCATATCAAATATATTTTAAAGATAGTCTCTTGAAATATTTTGATTTGTTTTTAAGACATTTTCTTGGAATATTTGGATATATTTTATAATATTAAGTTGATTAATATTGTGTTTCAAATTGGAATATGTTTTTATAATATTTACTATTCAAGAGTTGTTTTACTATGTTGAATATTTGAGTTTGGCTTTAATCAAACAATATATTAGACTTCATATTTGTGTTCTAAGTTGGTGATGTAGAATTATTGAGTGGATATTAATTAAATAAATATTTTATGTGATTTATTTTTTAAATAGATGGTCTGTTTTGTAATCATCATTATTTTTTATTTCATTTTTATTTGAAATTTTAAATTTGTCAAGAGCTCAAGACATGTGTTTTATTGTTCTTAATGACAATAAATTGATATTGGAGTATCTAATGATAAATTAAAATATGTTATGTGTTTTGCTTTTTTTTTTAATTTGAAAAAATTCGTTAAAACCGCGATTTTTAACTGAATCGAACAACAAAATTCGGTTTTTGATATTTCGGTTTTCCTTTTAAAAAATCGCAGACTACAATTCGATTCATGTTTTGTTAAAAAACTGAACCGAACAGAATACAACCCTACTCACCATCAGTCCACCCCAACCAATTCCATCTAAAAGAATTTAAACACACTTATCTCATGTCATCTAATCATAAATTAATGTCAAAGTCTTTGCTTTTTTTAAGCACTTAGTCCACCCCCAACCAACCTCCACAACTAAAAGAATTTAAACACCCTTATCTCATGTCATGTGCAAACTAATCTGATGGTTTTTTTTTACGAATTAAAGATTTAAAGGGTTTCTTGTTATTTATTAAAATAGAGTTTAAGTTAAAAAAATTGTTAAATTGTTGTGTGCATGATATGCTGACTTTTAAATAAAAAAACGAATAAAATATTATAGATTTATATTTTATACACTGACGGTGGAAACAAAAAGCTTTCATAATTGCCTTAATTTAGAGGTGTAGTTTAGAATTTAGAATTTATGCTTTTATGTGTAGGAGTTTAGAATTTAGGGGTTGTGGTTAGAATCTAGAGTCTAGGGTTAGATTTTAGGGTGTAGAAGTTAGGGTTTAGGGTAATATGGTTGGGTTTTAGATTTCAACATGTAAACCCTAAATTTTAAACATAAACTCTAAATTCTAACAACTCATAAATTCTAAACTCATACACATAAACCCCTAAACTACACCATTACACTCTTAAATTAAAGCGCTTATGAAAACTTTTTTATTTTCACCGTCAGTGTATGAAATAATTACTCTAATATTATTTAAAATTTATAAAATACAATAACATTTTGTTGTTTTCTCATGTGTTTTATTTTATCACTAGTTTAAAATTATTTTTTAATTTTTTCTTAAAAATATTTAACTTAAATTATTATGAAGTCTTTTTTTGAGGTTCTGTGAACCGATTCAAAACTAGAATGCAAAGGCAAACTTTAGCTCAAATCCAAGCCGGCTGGCAATGGCATACCAAAATGAAATTACTTAAAACTTCAACAAACTGAAATTAAACATTGAACAACATAAATAAAATGTCCAAAGTCATGTCAATATAAAAGAAGGGTAAAACTTTGATACACAGACTGTGTAAAATTAATTTTACACAAGTCTGTGTATTTACACTATAAAAATCTAAATCTTAAATTCTTAACCCTAACCCTAAAAACTAAACCTTAAACCCTATACACTAGATTTTAAACACTAACCTTGAATTCTAAACTCTACAACCCAAACACTTAAACCTTAAACTAAAACCCTAATCCCTAAGACTAAAAGACACGTGTAAACTAAAGTTTATACGGCATGTGTATCAAAATTTTTCATAGAAGAACTGATGAAAAAAACCCAGATATCTACAATTTAAATGTTATTTTCTGTTCTTTTTCAACAAATGTAACATGTTACAAACAATTTATTTGGCTACACATCCAACCATTCCTTGGAAAATAAATAAATAAATTTACAAAATTCTAAGCCTACAAAAGAAATTATCTCAATATAGCAAATTTCTTTTTCATTTTAGTATTTAAATTATTCTCCTGTCCCCCAATTCTGGGGAAAGTGGAGAGAAACAGAGAAGTTGCAAGTTTGTGCGTGGCAAAGCTTCAAAGTAAACCAATCTGAAAACAAAAATAAAAGAATATTTTTCATGTAAGATTTTTTTTCTTCTTTGTTCTAAGAATTTAAGATTGTAATTATGTATATGGAGAGAGAGAGAGAAAAATATTGATATTTCCTAAAAGCTGAAACCTCCCAAGGTCCAAAATAGTATGTATAACAGTAGATGCCGTTTTTGGCACAAGGGAAATGTCGTGCGGTTGCTTTACAGGCTACCTACCTCCTCTTCTCTTCCCCCTCTCTCTTTTGTCTCTTTGGTCTGATCAAAAATTCAGAGTCAGAGTTGTTTTGGATAAGAGTTTTGCTCAAAGACCCAATTTTTTGTTTTTGATGTTGTGAATTTGGAGTTGGTTTAGAGGTTGAAGAAAAGGGTAGGGGAAAATTGGATTTTTTTCTTCTTCTTTGGAAGCAATGAAGGTGAAGGTTCAGAATTTTACAGAAATGATTTGAAAGCTGGTGAATTTGGACTTTGCTGATAGATTGAAGAAAAGGGTAGTTAAAAAGTTGGGTTTTTTAAAGATCAAATAAAAAAAGTAAAGCAACATGTAAGTTTAAACTTTTTTTACCCTTTTCTCTTTTGGTTAAGTTTAAGTTTCTTTTTTTGTTTGTTTCTGGGATTTTCACAGAACAATGGCGATGCCCGTAGAGCCACCAAATGGGGTGCAGACAAGAGGGAAGCATTACTTTTCAATGTGGCAGACCCTTTTCGAGATCGACACAAAGTACTTTCCGATCAAGCCGATAGGGAGAGGAGCATACGGTGTCGTTTGCTCGGCGATCAACAGGGAAACCAATGAGAAAGTGGCCATAAAGAAGATCAACAATGCGTTTGATTATCCTGTTGATGCCTTGAGAACTTTGAGGGAGCTGAGACTTCTCAGACACATCCGACATGACAACGTGATTGCCTTGAAGGATGTCATGATGCCAACTCAGAGAACCAGTTTTAAGGATGTTTATTTGGTTTATGAGCTCATGGACACGGATTTGCATCAAATCATCAAGTCCTCTCAGCCTCTTTCTAATGATCACTGCAAGTATTTTGTTTTTCAGGTACCGGGAACTCACCGCCCTTCTCTTCTTATTGTGATTTATCTGTGTTGAGATAGAAGTTAGAAATGGTAATTTAGGTCTTATGAATACTAACCAACTCTATATGGTAATTCTGGCATTATTTGCCTCTTCATTTTTCTGAAGTACTCGTGTTTTGACACTCGCAACCGAGTTCGAGTAATATGGCTATAGGTCAATAACAGTCACACTGTAAAATGTCTAGTTAGCATTAACAGTTACACTGTAGAATATCTAGTTAGTATTAATAGCTGTCCTTTGATACTAGCTTTTGTGCATTTTTGGGTATGGAGCTTTTATGAGTTTGGTGCTCGTCTGGTCCCAATTTGCATTTAGTTTGGCAGAAATATGGGGCTTTGAGTTATTCGGATTAATATAACAACTTGTACCGCTGGAAACTTGTTAGTAGGTTCATTATGGTTCGAAGATGAAGAGAATGGATTAACAGTTCAGAGAATACAAGTTGCATATTTATTGTAGGGGAGTTATTTGGTTAGCATTGTTCGCAATCATAAAGGCCCGAATAGTATGCAGTGTTCATTTCTTTCAGCAAGGGCCCTTTCGGATTCTATTTGTTCTGCTTCGCTTCCATTTTGTCCTCTTGTTTATGATTCCTAAAATAATCAGCAGGATGAAGTAGGCATCTGGTAATGATAATGTGAACATTGAAAACGATGTTGCTTCGAAGTTTGTATTAGTAAAGCAAACTTAATCATAATCTCGTGTAAAACATTATTAGCAAAGGCCTTTGTTTCTGCTTAGCTCTCTTTCCTTCTTCATTCTCTCTTGTTCATGTCTCGTTTGGTTTAATTTCTTTGCAAGCCATGATTCCCTCTTTCATCTTTTCTTGTTGACAGCGCAATTGCTTTATCAAATGCTAGCAGAACGGTTTCTATTTGGTTATCATGTTACGATGTACATCCTGTAAATGTATAGTTAACCATATGCGATATAGGAAACTTCTTGTCTCGATTACAATCGTATGAGTAACAGTAAACCCCTTCGGCTTTGCTGTGCTTTAGAAACTTGGCTCGTATACGGCTCTCGCAAGTTTCTTTTCTTCTTTTCCTGTTCTGTATTGTCTACTTGTGACTAACCTTTAGTACATGTTTTAGTTACTACGAGGGCTGAAGTACCTTCACTCGGCAAATATTCTTCACCGGGACTTGAAGCCTGGGAACCTCCTTGTCAATGCTAACTGTGACCTGAAGATATGTGATTTCGGGCTGGCCCGGACCAGCAGAGGTAATGAACAATTCATGACGGAGTATGTTGTCACCCGCTGGTACCGTGCACCTGAGCTCCTGCTCTGTTGTGACAATTATGGGACCTCCATTGATGTTTGGTCAGTAGGATGCATCTTTGCCGAGATTCTTGGTCGGAAACCCATCTTTCCTGGAACGGAGTGCCTCAACCAGCTTAAGCTAATTATCAATGTCCTTGGAAGCCAACAAGAGGCCGATCTTCGGTTTATTGATAATCCCAAAGCCCGAAGATTTATCAAGTCACTACCTTACTCTAGGGGCACCCGTCTTTCCCATTTATACCCACAAGCCGATCCATTAGCCATAGATTTGTTGCAAAGGATGCTTGTTTTCGACCCATCTAAGAGAATTTCCGTCACACAAGCGCTCCTACATCCGTACATGTCAGGGCTATATGATCCGAGGTGCAATCCACCTGCTCAAGTCCCGATTGATCTCGACATAGATGAGAATGTGGGAGAAGATATTAGGGAGATGATGTGGATTGAGATGCTACATTACCACCCAGAGGCTGCATCTGCAACTGATTAGATGACATTGTATTAATCTATCGTTGGTTTTGGTTGCCTTGTTATTATGTGATTTCGGAACCGATATCGTCGCTTAACCTTGAAGAACAACATCGAGACATCTGCCCTTTGACTTTGCTTTTGCACCAATATTTTGTTTCAACATCTCGATTATTACTGTAGCATCTTTGGATGATTTCTCAATCTCTTAGTGAGCCAACCCTACATTCGATTATTACCCTAATTAAAACCAAATACTACAGTTTGATTCAATGCAGAAATATGGTCAGAATCAGATTCCAGCCAACCTAAAAACACTTTCCCCTCTTTGGATAAGCAATAAAAATAGCCCTTTTCTGTGGTTAACTATTTGATTCGAGTATCGTTCGTCTCTGATTTGCGGTTCATGTTTAGAGTTTCGTTACAGGGTCTTGCAAACTATAGTAAACAGTATAGAACAATGAAGAACACGCAAATCAACAGGGAGAAGAATCACTGAACAGACAAAATTGTTGTTTTAAAAAGCAATTCACAGTCTGAAAAAAAGAGAAACTGTTGCCAATGTTTAGATACATAAATAGCCTGATAAGAACCAAAACTGTTGTTTTTTAGGATATTTGAACGTCAAAAATATATAAATCAGCATGTGAGCTTCGTTTCTGTGTAATAATATTTCGAACTGACCAATTTGCCAATTGATTAGCACTTTTTTTGTGTGCATGAATGATGTTTGTGTCACTTTTCTTAGCATCATTGTTGTGGACACAATTTATCTTTTGACACTTTTTTTAGGACTTCGAGTTTAATCTAAGGGCTAATATTTGATCCACTGTCAGTAAAGTTTTTTTTTTTCAAAGCAGGTTTTAAATGATACCATGTGTTATTTTAGGGGCAGTAAATCTTACACACTAACAACTAAATCTTAAAATCTAAACCCTAAACTCTATACTCTAACTCAAAACCTTAAAAGCTAACCTTAAACCCTAAAATTTCAACCTTAAACCCTAAGCTCTAAAAATGTTTCGCTAGTGCATCAAATCATTTTCCTTAATCAAATATGCGATGTTGAGATTCAAATTTAATTTATAATCTTAAAATACTGAAACATTAAGGACAAGTAAAACGTGGTTCAAATTAAATAAAATCTAAAATGATTGATTGAATATTAATTCAATTAATATTATCTTTTATAACAATTTAAACATTATAAGTTTATGTGCATTTAAGTACCTAATATTTCCATTTTACTTCTAAGAATATATATAGCTAGAGATAGTTATTTGACCCAGACTCGACGGGTTCTAACTCGACTTTACTCTTTAGAATCTGATTTTTAAAGAAAATTTTGGGTTCGGGCCAAGTTCCGGTTTAAGATGAAAAATACCCAATCCGACCCGACCCAAAATAATAATTTAATTTTATTCTAAATATTTAGGTATAATTGTTATAATGCCCATCTATTTATATATTTATTCAATTATCTTCTTACTTTATTTAATAAAAATAAAATAATTATTATAATGCTCTCTCTTTATTTGTATTCTACAATCACCTTTTTATTTTATTAAATAAAAATAAAAAGTATTTTTTAATTATAACAGATCGGATCGTGTCGATTTTGAGTTTCTACTTTAAAATTCGAGTAAAACATTATAAAATGCCATATCAAATTCAGTTGAAAGTGTTAAATTTTCGGATCGAATGCGGATCCACCACAACCTCCCTAATATAGCTGAGATATGCGAGTGATACTGGAAATTTTCCTAGTTGCCACATATACAATCAATCATAACAAAATATATTTAAAAATGTAACTAAAGTTAAAAGATGATAAAGAATATGCTACCCTAAAACAAACTTTATAATCTTATTGGATTAGAAACATTAATCCAATATTATAAAATCCAAAAGTTACTTTTTTATTTTTTAATTATGTTTATTTAATCTTAAATATTCTCTTTTTATATAAATCCAGCTTTAGATTAATTTTGTCCGAATCCCGACATATAAATAAGACGAACAAAGTTGGTTTCAATCCCATCTAATCCAGAAGATTAGTTTTGAGTCAAAAGCATTACACCAATTTATGTTTGATTCAATCAAACATGTCCTAAATCTATTTGCTTGCAAGCTAGAACACTTTAAATATTTTTATTTGATATTTGTATTTAAATATCCGAATAGATATATAAGGGTATAATCTTTTAATCACATGATTTTTTTTTATATCTAAGGCTTTCTATTAGAACGAACCCGATAATTAATTTTTTATGTTCTGTTGGTCCATATTATGAATGTAAGTTTTAAAGCTACCTTTATAGCACGTCTCTGTCTTATGACATGTTTGTGTAGTGTTCCTCACGACGTTTGTTTCTGATTTATGTTTGTCGTTGGTCATGGATAGTTTCATCTCTTTTGTGGTTGTTTGCAGATGTAATCAGAAGTGGAGCGGATCGACACCTTTGAAACTGACACGAAAGGAATTTATAATTTTCTAGTGGAGATTTCATCTAGTTAATGTTTTGACAACTCCTCACGGACTCTTCTTAGATGGACTTTAGAGATTTGTTGTGGTACAAAAAAAAGTGCTTAATCTGACTGGAGCATCCATTTACTTTTTTCTTTTTGGATTTGTCATTTTCTTTTTTTTATTGTTTTTTAATATTGTGAAACCTTTGAAAGGTTATGTTCTTATTTTTCTTTTTTATTAATAAACATGTCTGGTTCAAGTTAAAAAAAAAAACATATCCAAAAGTGAGAATCGAATCCTAAATCATTGATGGCATAATGCCAAAAAATGCCCTTAACGTTTTACTGAATAATCATTTTGATCCATTTTTTGTCCAGTTTTATCCTTAACGTTTCATTTTAAGTCAAAATGACATTTTGTGGATGGAAACTGTTAGTGGACTAACGGTCAACGCGGGATGCTGGTGTGCTATGCTGACTTAGCTTGAGACGTTAACATGGCACTTTGCCACGCCATCAATTTTTTAATTTTTTTTAAAATAATTAATAATACTTTATTTTTTATGTTTTTTTAAAAATGTTTTTTATAAAAAAATATTTATTTTATGATTTTTTTTAATTCTTAAGAAAAGAAAAATTCTTATCATTTTATCCTTTAGGTGATTAATTACATGAAACTTTTAATATATATATATATATATATGGTAATTTTTCATGTACCGGTGGTGAAAATAAAATTTTTTATAAGTGTTTTAGTTTTAGGGTTTATGATTTAGGGCTGCAGTTAGAATTTAGGGCTTATGGGTTAAAATCTAAATTCTTAACATATTTTCCTAAACCCTAAATGTTACATTTTAACCACAATCCTAAAATCTAAATCCCTAACATATTTTCATAAACCCTAAGCACTAAAATTTAACTACACCCTAAAATTTAAATCTCTAAAACTAAAACGCTTTATATATATATATAAAGCGTTTTAGTTTTAGAGATTTAAATTTTAGGGTGTAGTTAAATTTTAGTGCTTAGGGTTTATGAAAATATGTTAGGGATTTAGATTTTAGGGTTTATATATATATATATATATTAGAGACTATTACTGGGATTTAATAGTAGATATCAGAAACTAAATAGTTTAGTTTTGGGTGTTTGTCAAAGGAGCAGGTAAGCCTGCTCTCTATTAAACTTTGTCCTGAACCAAGACCCAAACCCAACCAAATTTAAACCATTTCTTTCGGGTATTGACTTGCTTCTACTTTATTTCTCGACTTGTGGATCGAATGATTTCAAAATTCATTGAATCTCAATTCAATTCGTATGATTAATGTAGTAATATAATGTGAATTTAAATATGTTTAAACGTATTAATCAATTTAAAGTGATGATAATTTAAGAATTATATAAAAATATAGAAGTTAATTACTCAATAAGTCCATAAACTATAATATCATTTTAAATTAATTTTTAAACTTTTGAATATTTTAATTTTATTTTTAAATTATGATTTTTATTCTAAATTAGTCATCAAACTTTTAAATATTTCAATTTTATCACCAAACTATATGTGTATTCTAATCACGTCCACTGTTAATAAAATTGTTAAATTCCATGTAAACATTGACGTGTATCATATAATAATATGATGTGACATAAACGTTTCATATATTGATAAATTTGGAGATAATTGAAACGTTCAAAAGTTTTAGAATCAATTTAGAATGAGGGTTGTAGGGATGGAATTAAAGTGTTTAAAAGTTTGAGGACCAAATTAGAATAAAATTCGAGATGAAAAATTCAAAATTTTAGGGACTAATGTAAAATGAGTGTCATAAATTAAAAAAATACATAATACCATTAACTCAAAATACAATGAATACCGTATTTTTTAAGTAACTATAGAAATTTAGTTGAAATATAAAAATAGACACATTAAATAAATTTTTAGATCCACCCCGAATATATTCATCCCTAATCTTACCATCTATCTTTTATAGGGAAGCTATTAAGACTTATCCATTAAGATACAAATGAATGTTTAGGAACATAGAATAAACACCATAGTATTCGACTTCATTCTACCTTTTCTTCTTTTGGCCAGGGATGGACCTACGGGTGCTGGAGCAGCCGCACCCTCTAAAAATTTTAAGTTTTCCTATATTTTATGTATTTCATTTGTGTTTTTTATTGATAATCTAATTCTGCACCCCTTAAACTCTCGTAATTTTGCACCCTACATTTCTAATATAGCTTCCTGATAGTTTGTACCCCTTACATAAAATCTTGAATCCGTCCCTGCTCTTAGCCTTATTCCTTTCCAAATATTGAGAGCTGTGGAAATGGCCAACCATGAGTTTGGGAAAATGCAGAGTCCCATCAATTTCCTCTAACACCAGCTATTGTTCTGAAATGAAATAACTTACATAATTGACCTACCGTTAAATCTTTTTATTATCAACAATAGTATCGAAGATCATATATTAAATCTGGTTGGACGTGTTATCTAATGAGCTATTAGTCCAAAAGCATGTTTTATTTATATGTATATATATATATATATATCACAATTTAGATACTCATACTCAGCAAGCCAAAGTTGGCTTATTTCTACCAACTCCAACTCATTCCGGACCCTGCTTTCGATTGATGCAATGCTAGAGTTAGTTACCTAATCTAATATTCGAACCAAGTCCCCATTATAAATACCCATTCCCCTCGTTGAAAGCTCGAATCATATTCATAGCAAAGTTTTCAAAGTTCTCTTTATATTTTGGTCTCGAAAGTGACAAAAAAAAAACCGAAAACCATGCCTCATTACATAGTTTTTACTGTTCTTACCCTTGCCCTTGTCCCCTGTTGTTTGTCTTTCAAGACTGTCGGAGGAGGATACCTTTACCCTCAGTTTTACGACCATTCTTGTCCCAATGCTCAAGAGATTGTCAAAAACGTTGTAGCCAAAGCTGTTGCCAAGGAGCCTCGAATGGCTGCTTCGCTGCTTAGGCTACACTTCCACGACTGCTTTGTCAAGGTAACTTCTTCAAACTCGGGTGTTAGTGTCCGATAAAGAGTATGTTTAACACGGGACTTGTTTTATAGCAACATGGTTTTTAGTACTCCTTTTAACAATTCTTTGTTTTGCGAAAGGGATGTGATGCGTCGGTGTTGTTGGACAGCACCAGGAGAATAATCAGCGAAAAGAGGTCGAATCCGAACCGGAACTCGGCTAGAGGATTTGACGTGATAGACGAGATAAAAGCGGCACTAGAAAAAGAGTGTCCTCATACAGTGTCGTGTGCTGATATTATGGCCTTGGCTGTTAGAGATTCTACCGTTCTGGTATGTTGTTTCAGCCCTTTCGTTTCTATACTAAGAATTACAGAGAAATCGAACCACGGAGCCATGCCAACACGTTCTTTCTTTTTTCGGATTCGCAGACTGGCGGGCCTAGCTGGGAAGTCCCTCTTGGAAGGAGAGACTCCAGAGGTGCAAGCTTGAGCGGTTCCAACAACAACATTCCTGCTCCGAACAACACGTTCCAAACAATTCTCACCAAGTTCAAGCTACAAGGCCTCGACATTGTCGATCTCGTTGCACTTTCCGGTAAACAAACTCAGTACCCCGTGTCGCCGTACCTATTAAGATACGGCGTCACTACCCTGTGTGCGTTCACGAGCCCATGCAGGGGTGATGGCCTTATCCTAGTTCCTGATCACCTATGTTTTTCATGCAGGGAGCCACACCATAGGAAACGCCCGATGCACCAGTTTCAGGCAGAGACTATACAATCAATCGGGCAATGGACAACCGGACTACACACTCGACCAAGCCTACGCCTCACAACTGCGCACCAATTGTCCGAGATCGGGCAGCGATCAGAACCTGTTTTTCCTAGATTTCGTCAGCCCGATCAATTTCGACAACAGCTACTTCAAGAATCTGTTGGCCAACAAGGGACTGTTGAATTCTGATCAAGTTTTGTTTACAAGGAATGGTGTATCGAGGGAGTTGGTGAAGACATACGCTTACAACCAGGAACTCTTCTTTGAACAATTCGCCAAGTCCATGGTTAAGATGGGGAATATCTCGCCATTGACAGGCAAAAAGGGTGAGATCAGAATGAATTGCAGGAAAGTTAATAATGCTTAAAGAATAGGCTTTTTCAAGTGAATGATTTTATGAATAAAGTATGCATATTTGTGTGTTGCTGGACCAATGGTTGTCCTTTTCTTTGTTCATTTGTAATTGTTCCCTGTCTTGTTATTTTAGTTTTAGTTCCTCTGAATACTTAAAATTAATCCTTTTTAGCATGTGATAAATGAATTTTTTTATCGTTTTTGTTTTTTTTTTCAAAATGTTTAATTCAATTTAAACACAAGATTTTTTTTAACTTTAACTCCTTAAAAACTTTTAATTTTATCTCAAACTGATAATTTAAAATTTCTGATTTTGCCATTGACATCTAATTTATGTAATGAATCTCATTCACCAAAAGAATTCAAGTTAATTGCACAATATATATCCAAGTTATGTTAAAATCTTAAATTGACTTTTAGACTCCAAACCATTCTAATTGAATCTCTAAACTATCAATATCATTTGGATTCAATCTTTTCTTTGAATATAGCCACTGAATTTTTTATTATAATGATAGAAGATATCACAATTACAACGCACTCAGGAAGGAAAATAATGGGACTAATCTACCCGAAATTTCTTACAACCCAAAAAACAAAAAAAAGTGAAAAATTTTAATGGAGATAAGCATACCATCAAAATTCAAAAGCTTCCTGAATTTTCTTGTCACTATCAGGCAGAATGTTCCGCTACCCATGACTGATTACATCGGCAAACAACTATCAACCGAGTGATAATCTAACTTTGCATGACCACCGACAAAATCATAATAAGAAATTAGCGCCGATTAAAATCTCTGTGCGAGCAACAAACGACTACTAGGGTATACTGAATCATGCCACAAGGACAGATGAAACAAACCACAAAACAAAGAAAACATGTCACAATGACAAAAGAAAACGCGTGTCACAAGGACATAAGAAAATGCGTGTCACAAGGACAGGGGAAACGAGGATCATAAAGGCAGAAATTCTTATTAAAAATTAAAAATAAAAAAATAATAAACACCGACGATCGACAATCAATATCTAGGTGATTGTCGATCGGCCGCTAACACAAAAAAAAATGAAGAAACTTGCAGGCGGCGCAAGGTTTTTAGAGAGGAAAAAATGGATTCAATTTTTTTTGTTAATCTAGCAACAAGATTGAGTATTAAATATTAGTTCAAATCTGACATAAAACATATTTGAAATACCTAATTCAAATTTTAAATATGTATGCATATATTACATTCACAATTTGAGCTTAACATGTAAAAAATAAACTATATCATTAAAATCTAAAGAGTTATTTATTTTCTAACATATCAAATTTGAATTATTTGTACGATAAGTATCATTAAAATAAACAATGAAATAACCAACAACCAGTTGGTCTGACGGCGGTAGCTCTCTTAGTAAGGTTAAGTGTCGAATTCAGACATTGTAAATAGAGAAAATTAAGTTGGAGAATCGTTCATATAATGGGCCTCTACAAAATTTAATTCAAATTAATAGATCAATAAATCAAATACCGGTGATTAAACAAAAAATAATCCATGAAATAAGTGGGCTTAGTGAGACTTCTCTAACCTTTGCCGTTTTGATTTGGATCTTGTTTGGCTCATAAGAAAATTAGAAAAATCGTGGTAATGGTAATGGCCTAAGGGTAATTATTCTATGTACAATGGCTTGCGGAAACTTTTCACAAACACTAATTTTTAGGATTTAGGGATTTCGTTTAAGATCTAGTCTTTAGAGATTTTAGTGGACGAGTTTTGAATTTAATGTTTAGGGTATGGTTAGAATTTAGTGTTTAGGGTTAAAATTTGAGGTTTATAGGTTAAAACTTAAATCCCTAATCATATTATCCTAAAAACTAAACTCTAAACTCTAACCCTAAACACTAAATTTTAAATGCATACATTTAACCCTAAATTGTATCCTTAAACCCTAAACACTACAATTAATGCATTGTAGAAACTTTTCGTTTCCACAGCCAGTAAACGAGATATTTTCCCATGATCTAATGGATATTTCACGAAAAATTATTTCATGGACTATTCCTACCACATCACTCATAATCCTTAACCAATAATATAATGTAAATAAAAAATATTTATATATCATTAAAAAATTTTCCAACTCACTATTAGTCTATTTTCCATGTCACTTCCCCTCATTCTTCCTACCTTCCACCGCAACCAATTAAAGATATCTTAATTGTTAGAAAATTATTAGAAATTCCATGAGAAAAAATTGCAGCCATTGTTTTTTCTCATCTTTTTCTTACTTTTCAAATTCTCAAACAATTTGCCCTCTCTTCTCCATCAATGACAAAAATTTAAGGACATATAAGTATATTTTTAGTTGACATTATTATTGGTTAGGGAGTATGTAGAAAAAATTATTGGATATACTCAGATCACAATGTTATTTATGTGATCTCAGTTAATAAAGTTCATGCGTCTTATTTTTTAAAGGTAAATTTTAATATATTTCTTACATGTTAATAGGAAGTGAGTAGTTATTTAAAAATTAAAATGGAAATGATAAATTTTATTAACTATAACTATAGATGGTGTGATAAACCGAATTCATTTAATAATTTTTTTGATCGGAAGGATCCATAAAATAATTTATCGTATTTCACGTACCAAAGTAGCCCATGAGGAACAGAATTTTCCCAACGAATTCCCCTTGTCCAACTCCTTCGGATCTTTGAGAAATTCCAACTTAGAATGTTTCTTCTCTCTTCTTACATCATTTCCACAAACAAAGCTTTTAATCTTCTCCACTGTCTTTTTTAATCTCCATTCTAATCAAATTTCACTTCATTTCGGTTCCCTTCAAAACCCAACAAAACAATGGCGATCGGGGGAAAGTCCCGTGGCGCCAAGCGGTCGTCTTCATCTTCATATGCATCAACAGTCACCACCGTCGTCTTCGTAACCTTATGCGTTTTGGCTGTCTGGATGCTCACTTCCAACTCCGTTTCATCCCCAAAGACCACCGCCACCCGCGCCACCGTCACCGACGCCAACGGAGACGTCGCATTCTCCGGTTCAAACGATGAACAACCCGCCAAAATCACAGAAGATAAAGATAAAGCGGTGTTCGAGGATAACCCAGGCCAACTTCCCGACGATGCCGTCAAGCCAGACGACGATAAGACGAGCGAATCCAATGATGATAAAGGGAAAGACTCGGCTGTTGAAGAAACCCAACATGGTTTACACGGGAAAGAATCGGCTGAAGAACAGGAGAAACAGAAACTGAGTGAAACTCAGATATCCGAGGAAAGTGTGTTGACTCAGAACCAGGAGAGGAAGCAAATTATCCCCAAGGAAGTTGAACATAGTAAGAAGACGAGTAATGAAGAAAAAAACAACAACAACAGCAACAATCTGGATTCGTCGGACGATCAAGATCAAATCCGAGCGGCGGAGAAGCAACAAATTACCGAGAAACCGAAGGAACGCCGCGGCGACATGAAGAAGCAGAAGAAGAAAGGAGACGCGGAAAGCAATAAAAAGACGAAGGAAACAACAATGGAAATAGAAGATGAACAGAAGGGAAACAAACAACAACAAGAGTTGCAAATGCAAGAGATGACGAACGCCACTTTTAGCGACGAAACAAGAGATAAACAGCACGAATTGTTAAATGCAACACAAACAGATACGTTCCCAGGTTTATTGAAGACATCGACGAATCAAGAAACCGCAGAGAAAGATGTTCAGAATGAAGCTCAGCAACAGAACGAATCAGCCACCGAAGAATCCTTAGACAATTCGATTCCGAAAGAGTCGAGTGAGTCGAAGAAGGCGTGGAAGTCGCAAAAGACTCAATCGGAGAACGAGAAGGAGAGACGGCGAGACGAGTCGGATGGTAAAGAGGGCTTGTACAAGTACAAGTGGAAACTATGCAACCACACTGCCGGTCCCGATTACATTCCATGTTTGGATAACCTGAAAGCTTTGAAGAAATTACGAAGCACCAAGCACTTCCAGCATCGGGAGCGGCATTGCCCTAAGGAGGGTCCGACGTGTTTAGTCCCGCTTCCGTTCGGATACAAAAAGCCTATTTCCTGGCCTAAAAGCAGAGACAAGGTAAATAGACTGAATCAAATTCAAACCTGTCGGATTATTATGACATTTGGCGGCTGTTCTTGTAACTTCAACTTGCTTGTGGTACTTGTTGTCTGGTAGATATGGTACCATAATGTACCACATACGAAACTGGCTGAGTTCAAAGGGCATCAGAATTGGGTTAAAGTGAGCGGCGAGCTCTTAATTTTCCCCGGTGGTGGTACCCAATTCATCCATGGCGCCCTCCACTATATCGATTTTCTCCAACAGGTAAAGTTCGACATTCGATTTGGTTACGAATATGTAATTCTTAAGCTTCGTGAAATAAGAATATGTTGGTTTATTGTTGGCTGCAGGCAGTGCCCAGCATTAAATGGGGTAAACGATCCAGGGTTGTCTTGGATGTTGGATGTGGTGTTGCAAGCTTCGGAGGGTTTCTTTTTGATCGAGATGTTTTGACGATGTCGTTCGCCCCCAAAGATGAGCACGAAGCTCAGGTTCAATTCGCACTCGAAAGAGGAATTCCTGCTATATCAGCTGTAATGGGTTCTCAGAGGTTACCGTTTCCTTGTAGAGTGCTTGATTTAGTTCACTGTGCCCGGTGTAGGGTGCCATGGCATAACGAAAACGGCATGCTTCTGCTAGAACTGAACCGTGTTCTTAGACCTGGAGGATATTTCGTCTGGTCGGCCACTCCCGTCTACCAGAAACTTCCCGAGGATGTGGAAATTTGGAAGGGTAACACACAAAGACAGTACATTCGATTCGAACATGGTTTTAAGGTTGTCATGGAGCTGATCATGTGAAGTTTGTTTTGCAGCAATGTCGGCCCTGACGAAATCCATTTGTTGGGAACTTGTGACTATCAAAAAGGACAAATTGAATTCCATCGCCGCTGCCATCTATCGGAAACCTACCACGAATGAATGCTATGATAAAAGGCCGGAGAATAATCCGCCAATGTGCGATGAAAATGATGATGCAAATGCTGTCTGGTAGGCTTTCTTCACATATTCTTTCATGTTTATGCACCAAGAAGGCAATAAATTCATTGTTGTTCGTTTCGTTTCAGGCATGTACCCCTGCGGGCATGCATGCACCGCGTTCCGGTAAATCAGGCTGAAAGAGGTGCACGATGGCCGGCCAATTGGCCTAATCGGCTGCAGAAAGCTCCTTACTGGTTGAACCGATCCCAAATGGGGATTTACGGGAAACCAGCTCCGCAAGACTTTGCGAAAGACTACGAACACTGGACTCGAGTCGTGAGCAAGTTGTACATGAGCGGATTGGGAATCAGTTGGTCCAGTGTTAGAAATGTGATGGACATGAGAGCTGTTTATGGAGGGTAATGGTCGTTTCACTTCCGTTTTCCGTGTTACTAAGAGCCATTGAAGTTATCATATTGACAAATCTTGGAAGCCTGCAGGTTCGCAGCAGCTTTGAAGGACATTAAAGTATGGGTGATGAATGTGGTGAACTTTGATTCTCCTGATACACTCCCGATAATCTACGAACGCGGTCTTTTCGGAATATACCACGATTGGTGCGAGTCGTTCAGCACATATCCGAGATCATACGATCTCTTGCACGCCGATCATCTTTTCTCCAAGCTGAAAATGAGGTAAGATGCTTTCCCTTTCTAATCTTCTTTCTCCATCGTTTGTCTGATAACCAACCTGCATTTTTCGGTGTCTGTAGGTGCAAACTTCAACCTGTGTTGGCAGAGGTCGATAGAATCGTCAGACCGGGCGGGAAATTAATCGTTCGGGACGAATCGAGTGCCATTAGCGAAGTCGAAAACTTGTTGAAATCACTACACTGGGAAGTTCATTTAACTTTCTCCAAAGATCAAGAAGGAATACTGAGTGCACAGAAAGGTGATTGGCGGCCTACAACATATCAAGCTGTCATTTGATGCATCACCGATCTGTATTTTGATCATGATTTATATTATGATGGTTCCATCATTCCCAGTGTTTCTGTCTTATCTGTTTTTTTTTATGATCAGTTGAAACTTTGTAAACGTTTTCTTGGATTAAGAACATGGAAAGTAAAAGGGCATTTAGAACATACAAGTAGATTAAAACACTGTCCCGTGTGTAGCGATGTTTTTTCTCGCTAAAAAATGATGTGCTTCTTTTTTTTATTTTGAAATTTTTGGAATTTTGGAAAATATTGTCTTCCGCGTGGGATTTTTATAAAACCCGTATTTTATTTAAAATGGAGTCGCCACCGGCCACTCAAGGTGGACCGGACACCATAGAAAACCAGAGATTTCAAATTGATGGGTTCGGGAGTCGGTTACGGATGGGGAAGGATTAGCACCCCCACACCGCCCAAAATTGGTACTTTAATAATTACCGCTTTATTAATATTAGACTTTCCGGATTAAAGTGACGATTAAATTAAAATTTGATTATAAGTGCGAGTAAATTTTAAAGGCCCCGTTATTCGAGAGTAAACGTCCAACCACTATCACTACGCCTGATACTGGCCCCGTTTACGCTCGAATAAAAGGGCACCGCATTGACAAAAAATATATGTTCGTTATGCAAACTTAAAAAACATGACAAATATAAATAAATATCTTGCGATAAAAATATAAATAAATACTAACATAATGAAATACTAACATAACATAAATAAAATACTAATCTAAAATATACATACATAACTATTAATTTAACACATAAATAAAAACATATCTAACATAAATAAAATAATAATCTAAAACATACATACATAAATATTAATCTAACTTATAAATAAAAATATATCTAACATAAATAAAACACTAATATAAAACATAAATTTAAAACATACTAATCTAAAACATAGATAAACATACAAATTAAAAACACAATTTTAAATTAACTACTACTTCATTAAAATATAAAAATTACAACATAAATAAAAAGGAAAGAAAATATACCTAACTAGGAGTTCGAATGACGAACCCCGACTGGACCCCACCGAGATCTACCACGGCCTCTCCAAAAATATTAACTAGATCGGACCTAAAATAGGACCCCGATCGAACCGACTAGGACCGAGGACACTGTCCCGGTCCTGGGCTAGCCGGGAGCTAAAGCTCCTTATTTGGCCAAAGCCCAGCCGATTGCCTCAATTGCTTCCCCCTCTCAATTTCAATTTTGCTTGCTGCCTATTTATAGAGGGGAGGAGGGTGACGTGGAGCCTTGTGCTCCACTCCCTTCCCCCATTTTTTATTATTTGCTTTTTTGCTTTTTTTTATTAATTTTATTATTATTATTATTTATATATATTATTATAATAATACTAAAAATACTAAAAACCCGTACAAAAATGAGTGATTATGATTTGCCTCTCTTTGCTTGTTCTTGTGAAACGAAACAAAGCAAAGATCAAAAGTACTCATTTTTGTTTTATCTCAACTAAACTTCTCTCCTTTTGACGCGTGTCTTCTTTCTTCTGTAGATCTTCATTCTCTTCAAATAAGATGTCTTCTTTCTTGTTTTGGTTGATCCACCTTGTCACTCTCGGGAAGCAAAACCTTCAAAATGGGGGTTCTTTGTTGGGGAAGCCAAACCGAGTTCTTCTTGCTACATTATTGGTAATAAGCTAATACCTAAAGAGAGTTTGACCCAGCTGCAACACCGACGAAGAGACAAGGTCTACAAAATTTGATCCAGTTGCAACACTGACGAGGAGGCAAGATCGATAGGTAAAAGTTCTGATGTCTGATCCAGCTACAACTCTGACGAAGAGGCAAGATCAGAAAACTGACAATTTTTCTCTTTTTTCTCTCTTTTTTATTTCTTTTTTTTTCTCTCTTTTTCATATTTTCTTTTTTTCTCTTTTTTCTCTTTTTTTCTCTTCTTTTTTTTTCTTAAAACTTGAAAGTTGGTGAATTTTGACCAAGCTACAACACCGACGAAGAGGCATGGTCTAGAGTTAGTAATGTTGATCCAGCTACAACACCGACGAAGAGGCATGATCAAGAGTTAGTGAATTTGGTCTAGCTACAACACCGACGAAGAGGCAAGACCGGGAGTTAGTGAATTTGGTTCAGCTACAACACCGACGAAGAGGCAAGGTCTGAAGATTTGATCCAAATGACGACAATCGACGAAGAGGCAGGATCGGATAGTTGTTTTTTTTATGATCAAGCTACGACTCTGACGAAGAGGCATGATCAGAATTTGGTTGAAAGCTCATTCATTTTTTTGATTTTTTTCTTTTTTTCTTTTTTTTTGATTTTTTTGATTTTTTTGATTTTTTTGATTTTCTTTTTCTTTTTTTTGATTTTTTTTTTGAGATACAACATTGATACAACTAGAAAGTTAGTGAATTTTGACCAAGCTACAACACCGTCGAGGAGGCATGGTCTAAAGTTAGTAATGTTGATCCAGCTACAACACCGACGAAGAGGCATGATCAAGAGTTGGTGAATTTGGTCTAGCTACAACACCGACGAAGAGGCAAGACCGGAAGTTAGTGAATTTGGTTCAGCTACAACACCGACGGAAGGCGAACCCGCAGATTAAATTTGACCAAGCTACAACACCGACGCGAGGCAAGGTCTAATGATTTGATCCAATACGACACCGAAGAAGAGGCAGGATCGGATAGTTTTCTTCTTCTTCTTCTTTCTTCATTTTTTCTTTTTGATTTTTTTTCTTTTTTCTTTTCTTTTTTCTTTTTTTTTCTTTTTGATTTTTTTTCTCTTTTTTTCTCTTTTTTTCTTTTTACTTTTTCTTTTTTCTTTTTGGATTGATTTTTTTAGCTACAATTATAATAAAAAAGTAAATTCCGAGTAAAATTCAGGTCTAGCTGCAACACCGTCGAAGAGGCAAGACCGGAGAGGATTTGATCAGTCACACCACTGATTGAGAGACTAGATCAGCAAAATGTAGGACCCACCACACCACCGACGGAGAGGTAGGACCGAATGTAAACTTTGATCTGCAACACCGCCGATGGAGGCAAGATCTGGATAAGATTTGATCTGCTACACCACTGCCGGAGAGACTAGATCAGCAAAATGTGAGACCTGCTACACCACTGACGGAGAGACCTGATCCAGATGGAAATTTTAACTTGCAACACCACCAATGGAGGCAAGATCTACATTAAGTTGGCGTACCACCACTGATGGAGGCATGATTTGCAAGATGTTGAATTGCTGTGCTATTGACAGCGAGACTATATCTGGGAAAAAATTTGCCCTACTTCTATCGGCAGAGGGTAAGATCTGGAATGTTGGCATCCGTCACGCCATCGTTGGAGGAATCAAATCCTACAAAAGAACAAACATTAGTCAGTAATTGTCAAAGATTTTGTCGCTGATACCTTTTATTTTGGGTGTTTCCATCTTCTTCGTGTTTGGCCTCCTCTAAGACTAAGGTTGGTTGTCGTGTTGTTGCCCCCACGGCTGAAGATGTTCGGTCTCTTTTTGAACCTGTTTATATGTACAAGAAAGATTTGCATGAATGTATCTAATTTTATGTCTAAATGCATGTGTCTACCCTAAATGTATGGTGATTTTGGTGTATGCACTTAATCTAAATGTATGACGTTTGCAACAATGGTTTAATGCAAGATGAATGCAATCTAAATGCATGAATGTGATATGATTTTTTTTTGCCCTCAAAGGGATGCCCGACTCCTCACTGGTCCCGTCAGGATCTTGGTTTTTTGTATGTGACGGTGCCCCAACCTCAACTTGGGTTCGATCAGTCATCTGGGTGCATGCCCCAACATTTTATTTATCCATATGCCATCGTCTCAAAATCGTTTTTTGAATTTGACACTTTGAGTGTGGATTCTGCATTGCCCTAGGTTGGGTTTATAAATTGTGTTGGTTCATGGTAGCTTATTATTTTTTGATTGGGTGCAATTTTACAGACTGTGGTCAATGATGCAAGAGTTTGACTCGACAATGAAGGTTGGACCTTGGCAAATAGTGCCCCCGGACTGAGGACTTGTTATAGGCATAATGTTTGTAAAAGATGTGGGGGCGCTTTTGGACATGCCCCAAGACCAAACTTTTATAAGAGGCTTTGTAAGGTGCTAGATCGACCATCTTCGTTGTATTTAATGTGGCAACCCGAGGATTAGTTTTATTATTCTGAAAATGAATGCATGCAAAATGTGTCCTAAATCGATGCAATGCAAAATTAAGATTGTGATGATGTTGTGCAATGATGCAGGTGAGCTCAGTGCGATGAGAATAAAATAAAACGAGTTAGTACCAAATAAAATGATTAAATAAAACAAATGATAAATATAACAAAAATAGAGTAATAAAAACTGTACATAAACAAGAAACAAGGCACCAGAGCCTAAATAGGGTGACCACTAATCGGACAGAGTTTCACATGGCTCTAAAGGGTTGGCTCCTACGGCTCACTATATGCAGTTTTGGTGCTAAGAGGTACCCGAATTGTCCTCGCTGTCCTCTACTAAGAGTAGCAAGGCCCCCGGTCATCACCCATTATAGGCTCCTTTCAACCGGGTTCAATTCAGGGGGACCCATTCGCTTATACCCATACGAAGGAACGATATCCTCACGAAAGTATAAGGTACTCGAGCCCCAAGGTACTTGCTAGGCCCATACGGAGAACGATATCTCCACGAAAGCATTAGCGTTTTTCCCCCACTTAAAAAACGGGTTTATATGCCATATTTTAAATGCGTTAAAACAAACGCGCCATTATAACCGAATGTTAGTTTAATAGTCACTTTAATCCGGAATTTCCAATATTAATAGAGCGGTAATTATTTGAAAAAGCTCGCCTCTCGTTTGTTTTTTGAAAAACAAAAAATTACCCAGCGGAGTCGCCATCTGTAGCGATGTTTTTTCTCGCTAAAAAATGATGTGCTTCTTTTTTTTATTTTGAAATTTTTGGAATTTTGGAAAATATTGTCTTCCGCGTGGGATTTTTATAAAACCCGTATTTTATTTAAAATGGAGTCGCCACCGGCCACTCAAGGTGGACCGGACACCATAGAAAACCAGAGATTTCAAATTGATGGGTTCGGGAGTCGATTCTGGATGGGGAAGGATTAGCACCCCACACCGCCCAAAAATTGGTACTTTAATAATTACCGCTTTATTAATATTAGACTTTCCGATTAAAGTGACGATTAAATTAAAATTTGATTATAAGTGCGAGTAAATTTTAAAGGCCCGTTATTCGAGAGTAAACGCCCAACCACTATCACTACGCTCGACATCGCCCCCGTTTACGCTCGAATAAAAGGGCACCGCATTGACAAAAAATATATGTTCGTTATGCAAACTTAAAAAACATGACAAATATAAATAAATACCTTATGATAAAAAATATAAATAAATACTAACATAATGAAATACTAACATAACATAAATAAAATACTAATCTAAAATATACATACATAACTATTAATTTAACACATAAATAAAAACATATCTAACATAAATAAAATAATAATCTAAAACATACATACATAAATACTAATCTAACTTATAAATAAAAACATATCTAACATAAATAAAACACTAATATAAAACATAAATTTAAAACATACTAATCTAAAACATAGATAAACATACAAATTAAAAACACAATTTTAAATTAACTACTACTTCATTAAAATATAAAAATTACAACATAAATAAAAAGGAAAGAAAATATACCTAACTAGGAGTTCGAATGACGAACCCCGACTGGACCCCACCGAGATCTACCACGGCCTCTCCAAAAATATTAACTAGATCGGACCTAAAATAGGACCCCGATCGAACCGACTAGGACCGAAGACACTGTCCCGGTCTTGGGCTAGCCGTGAGCTAAAGCTCCCTTATTTGGCCAAAGCCCAGCCGATTGCCTCAATTGCTTCCCCCTCTCAATTTCAATTTTGCTTGCTGCCTATTTATAGAGGGGAGGAGGGCGACGTGGAGCCTTGTGCTCCACTCCCCTCCCCCATTTTTTATTATTAATTTTTTTTTATTTGCTTTTTTGCTTTTTTTTATTAATTTTATTATTATTATTATTTATATATATTATTATAATAATACTAAAAATACTAAAAACCCGTACAAAAATGAGTGATTACACCGTGTCGAACATATACTCGTATCTTTCTTTCACTCGAGTTTGAGCATCTTAGTTTGTTGGTGTATTACCTGTTACAGCTTTTTTATGCAAAATTCATGTGTCTTTAGCAAAATCATGATGGATGAATGGCATATATCATTGATTATTATAATATATTCCAGTTCTCAGATTTCAAACAGTTCAAAGCAGTTCTAAAGGGACGGTCGGACCACCGGACGTGTCGGTTTCCGATCCGATCGGTTCCAACAACACTGCACGAAACGCACCAAACAATGTTGCAACACTTTGGTAAAAAAGACGACATTAATTAGCATGCAAATCAACATTCATTCAAGCTAAGTAAAACCTTTCACGAACTCCATTATTTGTTTTAGGTTTCCTTCATTTAAACGCACAGCAAACCGACTTAACTAACACAAAAACACACCAAACAATGTTGCAATAAGTTAAGCCCCCAAAACATTAATAACATGAACCCTCTTTTAATTTTCGATAAAAAACAACTCTTTGATTTTTTTTTATTTTTTGGGTAAAGTACACCAACGATCACTGAACTTTTAGGGTACATTCATTTTGGTCACCTAACTTTTAACAATTTCATTAGGATCATCTAACTTTTAGTCCGCTTTTATTTTGGTCCCTTCAATTAACTTTCGTTAAAAATGTTGACGTGGCACGTTAACTTTCTTTCTTTCTCTATTTTCTTCTTTTTTTGTTCTGTTTTTCCTTGTTCTGTTATAGTTTCCTTTCAGTTTGCCTCAAATGCTTCACCTTTGATTCAATAATTTGTGTTGTTTTACATGTCAAAGAACTGGCCTTATTGCCCTAAATTTCTTAAACTTTTTTTTTTGTTTTTTGCTTGTTTTCAAGTATTCTTGCGTTTCTTCACTGTTTCACCAGCATTTCTGGAATCTAAAATATGTTCTTTTAATCTGTTCGATGTAAGATTTGAAGTGGGTATTTGAAGAAACCGCCATTAGTGCTCAAATGAAACTTCTTTAACAATAGTCTGAGGTGATCTGGTCCAATGCAGCTTCAAAATCAGCCATGGGAAAGAAGTTTGCTTTAGTGCTTCTTTTATCTCTTGTTACAGTGGTTTTTACCACTACTGACCCGGATGACCATGATGAAATTCGGAGATGAACTTAAAAGTTTTGCCCTCTTGAAGTGGCTTGAAACTGGTGGTGACCCTTGTAGTCCTCCAAGCTGAAACCGTGTGTACTGTGATGATGAGCCCAGGTCACTCAGATTCAGGCTCAAGGTCTGGGCTTGAAGGGTGTTTTGCCACCAAACTTTAACAAGCTCTCCATGCTCAACAACATTGGTCTCCACAGAAACCAGTTGAGTGGAAAGCTGTCATCTTTTAGTGGCTTATCCAATCTGCAGTATGCTTATTTGGATTACAACAATTTTAATTCGATTTCAGCTGATTCTTTAATGATTTAAATGATTTAGAAGTGTTAGCATTAGATCACAACAATTTTAATACTACAAGTGGCTGGTCATTCTCCAATGCTTTACAAAATTTAGCTCAATTGACTAACCTTTCTTGTACGAGTTGTAATTTGACGGGTTCAATGCCAGTTTTTTTTGGTTCCATGCCTTAACTAGCTTGAAGCTTTCTGGCAATAGTTTGTTTAGTAAAATTCCAAGAATCTTCAATGGCAGTTATTTGCAGATGCTTTGGCTGAATGGGAATCAATTCACTAGACCAATTGATGTAGTGGCAACAATGGAGTCTCTCCGTGAGAAAGAAAAGAGCATATATCAATTTAAAAATTATTTCATAACCACATAAAAGCAAACTAAAACAGAGCAAGGAAAATAGAGCAAAAAAAAGAAGAAGAAAATGAAGAAAAAAAGAAAGAAAGTTAAGATAACACGAGGGATCAAAATAAAAACAGATTAAAAATTAAGTGATCTTAATAAAAAATTTAAAAATTCAGTGATTAAAATAAACACACCCTAAAAATTTAGTGATTATAGGTGCACTTTACCTTTTTTTTTATCAGAAAACTGCTGTTAATTTCATTTCTCTTAGAAAAAAGAGCCTGGAAAATACAGATTTGATTTGGGGAGTGGCGTCACCTTTTAGTGTCCCGTCCAATAAGAACAGGACACCTAAGTAATGAGTACAGTTTGGACAAAAGCTGGCCCAAGGTTTCTAGCTTTGGTCTCTGTTTCCTTTTGAACTTGTCTTTGCTTACAAAGCAGGTTCTGTCCCTAACTTTTATCATTGTTGTCCATTATTTCTTTTGCGTTTGTTCTCACAGCTTGTGAATAAAAGCTTGGTTTAAAAGTTTTGGGTAAACTATACCGGCAGTCACTAAACTTTTAGATCATTTTTACTTTGAATATTGAGTTTGAAATTTTTTATTATAGTCATTTATCTTTTAGTTCGTTTTCATTATAATCACTAAACTTTTAATTCACTTTCATTATGCTACTACCGTTAAAAAAGCTGACGTAACACGCTAAAGTTTCTTTTCAAAAAGAACCATAGTTTTTAAAATTTACAACCGCAATCAAGACTACAATTCTGATGAACGGAGGAGTCGTCGGTCAATCCCAACGGTGGGAAGAACTTATTTACCCAAAAGATTAATATAATTTGGTTTCAAGTTGATTTGACAGTTAACAATGTCAGATTGGATAGTTTTAATTTTTAGTTTCAATTGAGATTTTTAGTTCTGATTCACCACTGATAACTGTCAGATCAACTTGAAAACTAAACTATGTTAAACTTCTAAAAAAAGATCTTTTTAACCACTGTGATTGATTGACGATCGCCCTGTTCATAATAATTTTGATTTTGACATATGTAAATATAAAAATTAAAATTCTTTATGGGAATAAAATTTTAACGTGGTACGTCAGTATTCTTTAACATAGTTAACGACACTGGTTATAATGAAAGCAAATTGGTTTGTGCCTATAATGAAAGTTTTTCGATTTTAGTGATCAAAACAAAAATGTACTAAAATTTTCATGACTACCAATGTAGTTTGCCCAAAATTTTAATATAAATTAATAATAATAATAATTAAAGGGAATCTTAAAACGGAAGTAATTCCGTAACGAGTGGGAATAATCAAAATGGAAAAGATGAAGTGGCGGTGAACAACAAAGAGGAGCGGCTGCGTAGGCAATCAACGCGGTGGCCGAATCGAAACGTAAAATTATTCAAAGGAGGTGCCAAATATATAACTTAAAATATTGTTTATATAATTTAAAATATTATACGTTTTGATTAACTTTCCGATTATAATTTAAAATTTTATCCACAAATAATTTAAAATGTTATAAGTTTCGATAACATTTTGATTATTTTTTTTAGCTGTTTTTTAAACTGCGGTTTTTTAGAACCCAGAGGGTAGTGTTGGTAAATTTAGTCAGTTTTTTCTTGTTGAGTAATTTATGAGAGTTGTACTGTTATAAATACTTCATTTTGCAACGTATAAAAGTAGAAGAAATTTAATAGTACAGAAATTGTTAAAATTCCTTGAAAACAGAGAAAAAGTAAAATATCAAAGAGATAAACAACCATGGATGATTTCTGCCATCATCGTTCAGCGGTTTACCAAACTCACCGCCACCCTTTTCTCTTCCAATTTCCCTCCACTCCTCCTCTCCTTTCAACCTCGCCTTTGCTATTATCATCTTCTCTTCAGGTACTAAAATGCTTTCTTTTTTTTCTGGGTTGTTTTTAGATTTTTGAGTTTTTTTATAACATGCTTGTTTTAGGAAATGGAATGCGTTGAAGCAGCTTTGAAGAGCGGTTTTAGGAAGGAGATGGGTGTGAAATCAAGTCCCCAAGCGTTTTTGGAGGATGTTTTGGTCGTAAATAATGGTCAAAATGGAGTTTCCGGTGATGATTTCTCCGTCGACGACCTTTTTGACTTCACTAACGGAGAGGGCTTTCTCGAACAACGACAGGAGGAAGAAGAAGAAGGAAAAGAAGTGCCGGTTTCTTCTTCTTCTTCTTGTTCGAATAAGCGACAATTTTATGACGAAACTACTAATTTTGATTACGGTTGTTTATCCGCCGGCGAGCTCGGCGTTTCGGTACTTTGAAAAACAGAGCCTTTTTTTGTTATATAAAGATTTATGCTTTTGCTACTTTTGAGTTCAGGGTAATGGTGAAAAAGGTAACATTTTTACAGGCGGATGACGTGGCTAGCCTCGAATGGCTGTCTCATCTCGTTGAGGATTCCTTCTCGGAGCACTCTGCGGCGGCGTATCCCACCGGAACGTTAACGGAAAACCCAAAGTTACCCGAACCGGAATCGCCAGTTGCAACATGTTTTAGAACTCCTGTTCCGGGCAAAGCCAGAAGCAAGCGCAGCCGAACCGGCGGTCGTGTTTGGTCTCTTGTCGCTTCCCCTTCTCAGACAGAATCCTCTTCAAGTTCCACATCGTCGTCTTCCTCCAGCCTTTCAGCTTCAAGCCCTTGGTTCGTTTACTCCGGCAGCGTCCCCGGTTCAGCCTTTGAACCGTCCGAATCGGTTTCGGTGGGGAAAAAGCATAAGAAGAGACCGGCAACCGAGTCAAACGTTGGGAATGTGACCCAACCAACGCGTAGGTGCAGTCATTGCGGAGTCACTAAGACGCCACAATGGAGAGCCGGTCCAATGGGGTTAAAGACCTTGTGTAACGCTTGTGGTGTCCGGTTCAAATCGGGTCGTCTTTTACCTGAGTATAGACCGGCTTGTAGCCCGACGTTTTCGAGCGAGTTACACTCGAACCATCATCGGAAAGTGCTCGAGATGCGACGCAAGAAAGAGGGTTCGGGTCTGGCCGGACCCGGCTTAGCTCCGACTTCCCTGCCCAGTTTTGGATAACATTAGAGTGGAGTTGGTTTAGGTTGGAGTTGTACATCAATTGCAGTAGGATTGTAGGGGCGTAACTCATTTAGATTTTAGATAGGATTTTAAATTTTGAATTGTACCTTCTCTTAATATGATTTTCCCATTCTTTTACCTAAAAGTCTTTGTTCTTTTTAATTTTCCACATTGAAATTTAGGGTAAATTACACCTATTTTTAATTATAGTTTTGGTAACAAATGTTTGTTATTCGTTCTCTTCTAAAAGCTATAATTTAATCACTTAATTAAAATATTATTATAAACATGTTATTCTGTTGTTAAACTTAAAACAAATAATTTGTATGATAACGATTTTAATCTTAAAAAATTTATGTCATATTAATTTGGTACTAACTCAGAATAATTCAAAAAATTTAATCTTTCATATTTAAATTTGTTAAAGTTTTCAGTTGACACTCTCCTCTCCCTCTTAGGTCGTGAGCTCGAAACTTAATAGGAGCAAATTCCCCATCCCCTAAGTAGAAATTGTTCAAAAAAATTATATTGGTAGAGAGTAATTGTGTCTACTAGTAAATTTTAAGGTCATAATGAACATGTTCTATTAGTATGTCAAATGTCCAATAGCGAAGTGAGTGTGTTTGTTGAGCTATCACATTTTTCAGTTATCAAATTGAGAGACATTATCATGATGTGCGATAAGTGTTCGAAGGATGCGTAAGCACGGGGAATTGTCGAAATTTTAAAATAAGAAGTGTTAAAGTTATTTAGTTGTTTCTGAATTAGGAACAAATTGATAGAATATATAAGTTTGAGGAGTAAAATTATTATTATGTCAAAGCAAATATTAATACTAACGACATAGTGACTTGTTTGTAACAAAATCTTAATTGAGTGATTAAATTGTTAATTTTAAAATAAAAGTGATGTTTATTACCATAAGTGATTATTTTGTCCACTTGAAATTGTTCAAACATTTTTCAAGAAATGGGAGGAAACTGCATTTGGCTTATGGACAAAGCTAAAATAGTTGAAGTTTTGATAAGTTTTTATGTGTACTTTTAGGTGTTTGAGTGGTTGTACCCGAAGCAGTTTCGTGCTTGATGTTTTTAATTTGGAGTGATATTTGGACATTTCTTAGTAGATCCAACACTTGGACAGAATTGAAGTTACCGATGATCTGCCCTTCCCTCCCAAATGAATTAAATTTTGAAACAGGCTGGGACCCACAGACCCAAATCACACATCAGTTTCATCTCCAGGAATATCCCTGCCTGTTGATACATAGAAAAAAGCTATAGGGCGGTTTCTGAAGTTATTATTATATTAGAAAGGTTTAGCGACGATGTCAAACTTAGGACATGATGGATGAGATAGAATAACTAAATTTGTTTTTTAATAGGCTTAGTTGGTAGATTATTGGACATGACGTTTATCTAGTCGATGTTAATATTGGTTAAAGATAAGATTATTGTGGAGGTCTTTGATACATTCGTTGAATATGGTCAAATGACTAGTTTTGGAGGATCACCTCCGGATAATTTGATGATTACAGAGTGGGAAGTGTAGAATCCAGAATGGGAATCATGTGGGCTCTATGATTATGAGGTGATGTGAACATTGTGCCATTCATTTGGCTTGGTTTAGGATAGGATATTCGGGTTGCAAATAAAGTTGGGAAATACTTGCCTCGGTTGAGTCACGGGTGTGACTAGGGGTGATAACGAGCTCAGCTCGAGCCTGGCCAAGCTCAGCTCGAAAACAATGTTATTGGGCTCGGCTCTGGCTCGAAGCTCGTCAAGCTCGACTCGAAATGAACAATTTTGCTATAATTTTTTTTATAAAAGATAAGACCTCGTTAAAAACCACTTTCTAACCAACACTAAAACAAAAATCAATATCGGGGAAGGGAAAAAGAGTACCTAATTTATTTTAGTTAATTTATTTTAAATGGATTTTCCCCTAATTTATTTTATTACTTTTCTTTTGCTAAAGAGATTATTTTTAGTGTATATGTAGCATATACATATAATATATATATATATAATTATTCCGAGCCTGTTCACGAGCTTTTCGAGTCGAGTTTAGGTCGGCTCTGCTCGGCTTGTTAAGGCCTCGAGCCTGAGTCGAACTCACTCGAGCCGAACTTTGACCGTGCTTTGACCGAGCCGAAACTGAGTAGCTTGCGAGCCGGTCAGGCTCATTATCACCCCTAGGTGGGACTGTGGAGTATATGGTATTGGTGGAAAATCAAATCACATTTCTCTTGAAAGAAATGGAAGACTAATAAGAAAGGTATGTTTGTGCTTTCAATGTGCATGCCCCGTGGTTTGGCTTTATAGGGCTACTCCTACTCCCTCCATTTCATTTTCTTGGGCCACCACTTCCCGACGTCTCCACTGCTTCTTCCACCCTCTATTTCTAGAGGCTAATCTGGGCTTCGAGCGACACTCTGCTCTCCTTCAATGCAAGCATGCACCGGTGTAGAAACACAGACCAAACATGCGGGCCCTGCAAACATTCCAATCCTGCCAAATTCAACATCTTATTCCTTGGGGGGGGGGGACCTTACCTGGATTGCACTTCAACATGTTACAAACATCCACTTGAAACCTAAACTCGGAATAGCCTGATCGTGTCACTTCTATTCTGCAACTAAATCCTAGTCTTGAAAAACCGAGCCGGTTAAATCCGGGACAGTAGTATGCATCGAACCAGTTAACATCTAGTATTCTAGATTAGTTGACTCTTACTTCCTGCTAAGACAATAATATTATAGGCATAGTTCACGTTGATATACTTTTGATGCTCTGAACTCCAATGATTGCTTTAAACAAATGCAATTCGATACACGATGTTATTACTACGAGGGGTACGAGTTCTTTAAAGGGTAATCTATTATATCCTGAGAGTAGAAATAATATGGTATTACTACGTGTAGCTTGAATGATACTACTCTTAAAGCTTATAGTTGAATTTGGCAGAATCGATTAATACAAATAATGAATTCTGCACGATTACCGTGGTAAAGACTAATCAAGGGTGCCAATAACTGCATGATGCCCCCTTCTTGCAGTAGCCACTTTCATAAAATTTACAAACCCGCTGCCCTTTGGGCGGTGGTCTGAAAGAACCAACCCTGTTTGGACCACTATTCGACGGCTGTCTATTCCAAGAGTACATGCCCCTACTACCAAAACTTGAATCTCTTCCCTCGAAATCCCGGTCCCTCGAACCAACATATCTCCGTGGGCTTCCCCAATAGGTTGGATGCCCTGCAGAAGTGCTTGAATTGATGCTTCTGTTAACCTGGAATGCTCCTCCCCGACTAACATTCCTAGTTCCTTGACCTAAACCTCCCCATTCAAAATTCGCATTTCCTTGAACTGATCCCAAGTTGGTGCCTGTAGTTTCTGGCCCTGGTCTCCAAGCAGAATCTACAGTAGCCATACCCCAAGTTGTTACCGGGGGTGCAGGAGGTTGCACGTCTGAACCAGCTTCATACTGGTTAATTGAGACACTGCTGGGCCTTGTAACTTCATTTGTTACAGGACTTGAGGAAGAATGCCCACCGGAACTCCTATGAGCACCGAGAACTTCAGACTGAGATACCCCAAACTGCTCATGGGTCACAGTTGACTGAGAAGGCATTTGAGGATTATTTCCGGAACTCAAAGCATCGCTTCTCCCTGGATCAGGTGCAGGGCTCCGTCCTCCTACAGGGCTAAAACAATCATGATCATAACCTTGTGCCAACTCTCCATCTGAACGCAAAGTTGAAGTAGGTGAAGGCAAGCCATTAAGTGACTCCATCGCTTCAACTTCAGCCAAGAGATCTGAAACAGATTCGTCAGCCAAGGGATACTCCCAACCAGATGCATTATTCACATTATCTGTGGAAGGAGAATGTGTCAATTGGCTATTTCCTGAAGTTGGTGTAGCAGAATGATTATTTCCCAAGTCAGTTGGCTTCAAAGAAGACTCGGGCACAAGATCCGGCTTCCATTCCTCTGCAGAAGGTTTCGCTGGAGTGGAGGAATACCCACCCCATTCATCAGCTACTTCAGGAAGCTGTGCTCCAGTACCCACTAGGCTCAGAACAGTACTCCAACTAGGACCCGAATCCTGATGAGGAACACTCAAAGAAAGCGACTGTTTGGTTTTAGTAGCCTGAATTTTTGAGTCCTTGTTGCTCAACTTTGTTGTTAAGCTAGGGGTATTTGAGAAATCAATATCCTTATTGTGCTCTGAGCTTCAAAAGCCCTTGCCAGAAAAATAAGACCAGAATTCAAATCCCATCCATTTGAGGTATCATTTAGTGGTGAAGATCTCTGGCTTTGCCCACAAGATTTACCTGATTTTCTGTCATTATCTTCTTGCTTCACAATTTCAACGACAGGTTGACCTTCAGAGGTCTTGTTTAAATCTTCATTCATGTCAATTGAACCACAGTCCCATCTTTCAACCCCAAGACCGTTGCTAACTTGATGAGACTCGGTTTCACATGGTCTCTGAGATACCGTAGATGAGGGAAGGGAACTAGTTACTTGGGGCTGGCTAGGAAAGCACTTATCACCCTCTACAGAGTCCCAATGTGGTAAATGGCTTAGCATCTGTTCTGCAGTTGAATTGAAAATATCTATCGAAGCACGACAAGGAGAAGACTGAGAACCCGATCCATTGCTCTTCAGATATTCATTGTTAGTACAATAATGACCACCTGTATCATTCTGCAATGACTTCGAACTCTCCTCAACCTGTTTGTTTTCCATCTGGTTTGCATTCAGATCCCTACTCTCTCTAACATCACCATCCCTATTATGAGATCCATCACCAGAGGCAATCTTTACGCCCTCAATTGGTACGCAGCTGTTATGAAACAACTGTTCTGCTTGGCTGTACTGCCCATTAAAAGCATCAGTTAAGAGAATGGAGTTATCCTGCTTTTCACTTGCTCGCCATATTTTCAGATCAGGAGGGCAAAGACCAGTCACGCTCCATTTATGTAACATTGCCATATAAAATGGCCCTTGAATTTTCCCATGTGGTTCTTGATAGTGCCATATTTTATCTGTTTCAACGGTATTTACAGATACCTCTGTTCCCGTAGAATGTGGTGGTATGCTGGTTTCTCTGCTTCCTATATCACTCAAGGCATCATCTCCCTTCTGTGGAGTATCACTGTTCCTATCAACAGTGACGGATTGACCATCAACCTTTATACTTGTTTTACAACTCTTATCATCTACAATTGTGGGTTGGACATCACTGTTCCTATCAACAGACAGTAGGGTAGCAAAAGCTTTGGAGCCTCCTCCTGTTATGGTATCAATGAGCCTTGAATGATCTTTGGTGAGAAAGTGTGAATCAAGAAGCTTAAACATTTCAAAGTGGCCTACCCTTGCTTTTCCAAACAATTTTATAAGCATTGAATCGCAGACGATGTAAGATTTCGGGCAAGGATCACGAAGATTGCTTCTTGTTATGTACTCGAGCAAAAGTGCCTGAACATCAAAACGAGAGATCGGAGATGTGTCACCATTTCTCATGTATGACACAAATTCAAGAAGCTCCTTTGTTGCCCAATTTACGCCTTCAGGAAAAAGTATCCCATTCGTAAAACCTGTTCTTTCTGCTTCTAGAGATTCAACTTTGTTCAAAATGTTCTCTTGCCCAATGGATTTTCTTCTCTTTGAAGAACTTGCTCTCAAGTCTCCAAAAGATTTTTCCCTGTTACCACGTTTAGCATTAACACGGTTATTAAGTTCACCTGACAACTCTCTATTAGGACCCATGAAAGCAATTTCTTACCAGGGATTTTTAGCTTTGGTAAGCTCGTCGAAATTTAAAAATATATTCTCTTTCAACAAAATCCAATAAACCTTGAAGAGATACTCCCAGCTAGTTTGGTCATCAAAATCCACTTGAACCTGCACAGTATAAATAAAAGGCCTGTAAGGTAGACAAAAGCTATCCACTCTTCGATAATATAAGCATACCAATTACAGTAGTTACCAAACAAGGAAGCACAACTAGTGGGGAAAAAGCTGAGATGTTCACGGGAATCAATTGTACAAGCCATATTTAATCATACCGTTTCCTTATTTTCCGATCCGCGGTTTTCAATCAGCGTTATAGTTCTCATGCATGTTCCACAAAATCCTTTAGTTCCTCTTTCATTCACGTAATCAGCATCTTTAGTGCAATTCTTGCACAAAGAGTACGTACAAGCATAGCACATATAATATGAAGCTTTCTGGCAAGAGCTACATATATGCCACCCTGAAACATACAAATAGAACACCAGAAAATTAATGAAACAACTAAATCTTGAAACTTACTAATAAGTTATTAATTTATATAATAATATTAGCACAATAACCAATCCAGAAGCAAAAGTCCAAGTCACTGAACAGACACATAAGCTACCTTTTACTTAGAACAAAGAACCCAAACCAATGCAATGCCAGTATTTGACAAGCCACCATCCAACAGGCAAATGCTAATGGTATGATAATATCTTAAATGAGATAAATAATCCAATAACCACTCAAGAACAAAGAACCCAAAATGAGACACATGGAAAGTTACCATTTGACAAAAAATGTGAACAGTAAGAACAACATTTAATTTCACTGTGAAGCAAGTAAAGAAGAGCATGAATCTGGATTAAAATAAGGCAAGCTTCAATAGTCCTGTAATGCATACGTAAACGATGTAAACGAAACTGAAATAAAAATGACATATGTACAAGAGACAACTGAAATGCAACATACCACAGTTCCATTTCGCCTTTGATTTAAAGAATTCCTCATCCCTTTTGATACAGGCCGGATGGTATGCCTTAGGACATCCCGTGATACATAAAGTCCCAATATGATTAACCAAGTAAACAGCAGAAAGGCAAAACTAAATAGGAACAAAAGGTAAAAAGGCATTCATGGAACTCCCCTGATTCATAAAATACTATTATATTCATCAACACTAAATTCTAACCACGTAGATTTTGAGATTTTGGTTTAACTACTGCTAAGATCAGGAATCAGCTACCCTACTACATGGATGAAAATTTTCGAATCTCACCTGCGATCACAAAGCACGAGACTTCCGCCGTCGAAACATATAAAGCAAACGTCTTCTTCATCGTCCGTGTTAGGTGGTGGCGCCGACGATGACATGATTCTCGCCTGATTCTTCGGCGGCCTGCCCCGCCTCCGCTTCCCCGTGCTCATCATCTCGACAGCTTTGACTCCATCTCCTGCCGCCTTCTCCACCGCACCACCACCACCATCTTCTCGAACCACCACGTCGGCGTTTCCGAGATCGTTCATATCCATATTCTTCAGATATCGATCGATGAACTCCCCTTTAGTAATCACGATTAAAGCTATTACCAGTGTAAGCAACATCACCGGCGTTGCGGCTGTGAACAAGGCTTACACAGAGAGACGTGTTAGATTGAGCTTGTTGACAACTTATTTGATGTTAATAGAACCAAGTAAGCAGAAATTGAGATGAAATGAGAGAGATTAAGACAGAAATTTAAGAAGTAGCTTTCATTCATAAAGAAAGAAGAAGACAAGCCTGAAAGAGAATTCCCAAAATACAGCATACCCTTCCTCATTCCGTTACCCTACATTTAACCTATTTTAACGAAAACGACAGCGTACGACTTAACTAAATAACCCATTTTTTAGAATTATTATCATATACAAAAGCGGTGAAACTTTTTGTTTCCACAAGTGCCTCAAGTTTAGGATTTTAATTTAGTGTTTAGATATTAAGGTTTATGGTTAGAATTTAGGGTTAAGTTTAAGTTTAAGGTAATATGGGTAGGGATTTAGGTTTTAACCTAAAAATCCTAAATTTTAACCCTAAAACCAAAATTCTATCGACAGCCCCTAAACTTTAAACCCTAAACAGAGGCCCTAACCCCTAAAACTAAGGCGCTTGTGTAAAAAAATTCCACAAGCGCTTGTGGATTTTAAGTGTAATAGTTTTGAATTTAGGGATTGTTGATAGACTTTTGGGTTTAAGGTTAAAATTTAATGTTTATAGGTTAAAACATAAATCCCTAACCATATTACCCTAAAACTTAAACCCCAACCCTAACCTCTAAATCCTAAATTCTAATCGTAACACATAAATTCTAAACCACTACACTAAAACTCCTAAACTAAAACCCTAAAGATAGAATTTGGGGATTGGGATCAAGAAATGGTGGAGCTGTGAACAGTGGGAAAATTGAAATTGTCACTTTCGTTTCGTATGTGTTTAACTTTTGGTCATTGAATTAAAAAATAATATTTTGGTCATTTTTAATTTATCCCCTAAACTTTAGATAAATATTAATTTTATTCCTAAACTTTAAATAAAATATAAATTTAATCATTGATCAGGTGAAAGTCATACACCGTCGGTCGTCGCTCACCGCACCGTTGTCGACCGCTAATATAGATTTGATTAATTTTGTGAGTAATCAATTCTTTTGATTTAATTCAATTAATTCATTTGGAGTTGAAATATTAATAAAATATAAATTATAAATCTATTGTTAAATATTTATATAGTATGCAACTAGTATTCATAATATCAAACATCAATTTCGCACTATTTTTACTATTACAAGAAAATAAAAAAACACATTCTAGTGCTAGTCTCCCGATCCAGGCTACGGCCGCTGTTGGCAATGCCCAGAATATTCATTGGCAGCCCCCCCAATGCTTGGTTGGCTTAAGATAAACAGTGATGGCTCCAGGAACCCTGCAAGTGGTTCTGCTGCGTGTGGAGGGATTTTACGGGATGAGGCAGGTAGCTGGATTCGGGGATTTTCTAAGCATATCGGATCTTGTTCAATCACCGAAGTCCGAACTATGAGGTATCTACGAAGGCATGTTACAGGCGTGTTGTCGAAAGCTCATCCTAGAGACAAATTGTTTGGAGGCGAAACGACTCGTAGATCGAAATGATAAATCGTCTGGACCTTATATATTCTTTTCTACATTTGGCAGATGTTGGAACAAAGTTGGGAGGTCGATATATGTTTTACTCGACGGAATTGTAATCAAGTTGCCGATGGCCTTGCTAAGTATGCTCAAGGCTCTCCCGGTCTTCTCCATGTCTTTCATGCTCCAGACTTTATATTACAGAGTTTCAATGCGGTTTGTACTGCTCTTATGAGCTAGGCCTATAGGTTTCTTCTTCTATCATAAAAAAAAAAAAACACTCAAACGTATAGTACTTACAATTTCCTCCAGCTTAAGCTTCAACTGCCCAGAAAAAATAATCCCTAATAGCATGACAGTGAATTTTTGGATAAAGATGAAGCTTCGTTCGCAAATGGCATGATCTATAAGCAGGCATCCCAAAGCTTGATCCCACCTGAATAAACAAAGATGCTTCCTAACAGGGGCGAAAACAGGACATTATGTTAGAAAGATGAAAATAAATTTTTAAATACATAATTTTTTTTTAAATTATATACGGTCCATCCTTGCTTCGCAGTGATTCCTGCAAAACTACGCAGCATGATAAGGATGTCACTTTGATTGAAACAATATATTGTTGCTTTCACCCTGTCTGAATCTAAGAAGCACATAGATATCAACCAAGCGTATCAACGATATGCAAAATTAAAAAATGGCAAACTACATGGTTGGTCGCTTATGTTTCATAAATGTTTACTTTTGATCACCAAATTCAAAAAATAATGTTTTGGTCACTCGATTGTTAGAGACCGTTAGTTCAATAACGTGACATATTAGTAAAAGGGTTAATTTTTAATTTGACTCTTAAATTTTAAACAAAATATTAATTTGAGTTCTAAACTTTAGATAAATATAAATTTAACCCCTAAACTTTAAATAAAATATTAATTCGACTCTTGAATCTGACCAAAATCTTTTGTCCTAGCCACCGCTCCACACGGTGGACTGCCAAAATTTCACACAGAAAAGCATGCTGAAGCAAGAGCCCTTATAAAATTTCAAGGATAAATTCATCTTCTCCTCCGTTAAACATACATTTTGAGAAGCAACCACAATATAATTTTTTGGGTAAAATATTTAAATCATAATTTAACTTTGCTCTTTAACTTTAGTCATTAAATTTTTAAAACGATCAATTTATTCACTAAACTTTTAACATTGAGTTTTTTTATCACTCATCCGTTAAATATTTAACACCGTTATGATGTTGATTGTTTTATTATTATTTTTATTATGACAAGATAACTTTATTAATATTTAATTAGAAATATAATTTGAAATAAAAAATCAATCTCCTTCGACATCAGAAAAAAACTCTTCTTTGCTCTCTGCAATCCTGTCGTCGTTGCTGGGGTTTTCGGCCACCGCCTCCGCCATCAAGAGCGGCCATTGAAGCCTGAATTTTTTCAGTAAACTCGTCTCGACATACTAAGTCTGAACCGATGACCATTTCACCAAATGACGTTTCAAAGCCCGCGAATCTCGACTGAAACCTTTCAATTTTTTTGTCTTTGATATCTCTATCGTCGTTGGATTGAGCCAAAACCAAAATATGTTGTACCTGGTTTCATTCCGCTGTTGCCCACCGTTGAGATTGAAGGACGAAGGCACCAGTCATCGCGAACGAATTTCGGCCGACGAGTGAGTTTTTTTTCCTCTTCCGATTCTTTCTCTTTTGGGTTTATTGGCTGCTTATCTTCTCTCTTTTCTGATTTATGTTATCTTTGGTTGTTTTTATAAAAGGATGATGGTTTTGGGTTGTGAGGATGAAGACTAGTAATCGGCGGTGAAGAATGGTGACTGATGAAGACATGTAATGGGTGTTCGTGTAAGACAAGTTTATAACGATGATGGTAGTAAAATTTAGGTGTTGTTGGGTAACGATGGTTCGAGTGAAGACTGGTGATGGTGTGTTGGGGTTGTGAATGAGGGTGCTTCCGGCGTTGCTTGGGTGTTACAGATGATGGCAGTGTGCGTGAGGGTTGAGAGACGATTGTGAAAATTTGCAGCAAGGGTTTTATTTGGTTCCCAAAAAAATTGTAGTTATTGGTTTAAGGGATCAATAGAAAATTGTGGTTGCTGGTAGTAGATGTTGTCGTGAGTGATGGGGAAGAGAGCATGAGACGTGGGTGAGAACGAATGGGAACGTGAAAGAAATGAGGGGAAGTTGGAAATTATTTTAAATTATATTTATAATTAAGTATTAATAAAATTATCTTTTTATAGTAAAAATAATCCAAGTCATAATGGTGTTAGAGAGTTAATGGAGGAGTGATAAAAAAATTAATATTTAAAGTTTAGTGAGTAAATTAGTCGTTTTGAAAGTTCAGTGATTAAAATAAGTTAGAGAGCAAAGTTAAGTGATGATTTAAGTATTTTACCCTAATTTTTTAAACTCATTTCGGTTCAGTTTCCATCTCAATTTCTTTTGATAGTTTCCCTTTCTTTTTTCTTCTGAAATTTCTTAAAACATCTTGGTTTCTTTTTGTTTCTTCGAATTTACATTGTTTTTCTTAAAAACAGATGTAATAGTTGAGTGAAGATGCTAAGTTGCATGCTGATTGTTGAGGATAGCAGAGTACATTGCAAAAGTAATGGTAGGTAGGGACGGACGCATGACTTCATGTTAAGAGCGAACTTATATAATTATAGTACATGTGAACTTATAACCTTTTAGGGGACAAATAGATGTTCAACAAAAAATACATAAAAAAAAATTCTAAATTATATTCAAATTTTAAATTTCTAAGTGTGACCTTCTCCTCCAATTTTCTCGGTCCATCCCGGGTGATAAAACAACTTTTACTTTTGATAAAAGTTATGATACCGATATGAATATTATTTTTTAAATTTCCCTAAGTGTGTATAGGTCAACGTTGTTTGTATATGATAAAGTTGTAAATCAAATCGCTCGACTCCTAAATGATTAGCATGGTGATTGTTATCGAGTCTGCTAACCAAAATCGAAAAGAGAACTGCTTACTTCTTCCTTGAAAAGGCAGTTCAGTTATTACAAAACAAGAAGGTTAACTTATTGTTGGAAAAAAAGAAATGGTAAAATAGTTACATAAGGGCTTCTGCTTTAGTGTGTCTAAGCTCAATAGAGACAAAGATATTTCGATGATGGTCGTTAGGTTTCAATGAAAGATAAAAGACGTATTATTCAAGAAAATGTTTTATTTTTGGGTAAATTAAATATATGACCACTCAATTATAAGTTTGATTTTATTTTGACCACCGCCGATCTTTTAATTTTATCAATCAAACCACTTGCTGTTAAAATATGACAGAAAAAGTCACGTTGAAGTTAACAAAAATTTGTATAATTATGCATTTGGTCTTCTATTACTTAGGTATTCTATTAATTTGATCTTAATTTTAATTTAATTCAATAAATTTAATCTATCTTACTAGAGGATTAAACTTAGAATCAAAGGTGAGCTTTTGCAGTGTTAACCATTGGGCAATTTTATATTAAAGGTTATGTAGTTATAACTTCACATAAACAAACCAGAAAAAAAGAAGCGGCAACCAAACACAAAGACATTTACCAAAATAACAACACCAAACAAGACGACAAAGTAAAGTAATGTTCGAACTTAAACATGAGATGCATCAATACTACTTATAAATTCAGGAAATTTTGTGGAGCAACTTTTCAATACAACTTTCTAAAGTAAATTAAAATGTTATACTTTTGACCAATAATTAACCTCAATGTTTGCTTATTTTTTTCTTCTCTTTTATACTTATTAACCTTAAAGTAGCTTGATGATAAAGTTGCATACAATTAAGGATGGACGCATGATTTTATATAAGGGGATTGAAACTCTTAGAGAGTAATATTAGAAATTTAAAGGGTGTAAAATTACAAAATTCTAGGGAGTGCAAACTTAGATCATCGATATTAAATACAAAGTTAATATAAAGAAAATACAAAAACTATATGAGAGTTTGAAATTTTTAGGGGGTGTGACTGTCCCTGCAGCATCCCTCGACCTATCCCTGCATATAGTGTGATATAAAAATCAAAATAATGGCGTTACATTACAGACAATGTTCAACCTACACATTTATAAAAATATTTTAGGCTTGTAAATATATCATTCTACACAGCTTTAAATATTATTCATCGATAATCATAAGGTAAAATCTACTTCTTACTTTTGTTTTTTTATATTGAAAGTGTTTTTTTTATTTATTGAACTAAATTAAAATAAAGACCAAATTGATAGACCATATAAATAATAGGCACTAAATGTGTAATTATACAATTTTTTGTTAACTCTCACGCTGCCTTTTCTGCCAGATTTTAATGATAAATTGCTTAATTGATACCATTTAAATGATTGAGTAATTTGATTGATAAAATTAAAAAACAATGATTAAAATATAATCAGACATATAATTAATTGGGTGCTTATGGATATAGTTTATCCTTATTTTTTTTCTTCGCACCCTTTAGCTTTATTTGTTTTAATTTTATTATTTAAATTCTCTCGGTATATTTGCTCTAAAAAGTGTGTTGTATTATGTTTCTTTTTTTTTTATCTTAATGAAACTCAACTCCTTATTCTCGCTTAAAAAAATAAAAAAAAAATCTTTATTTTGTCATGGTGTAAGTACAACTACCCCTTCCAATGTGCTTCAAAAATTAAACCTACAACTTTAAACTATACAGTTTCCTTTTCTTTTTTGACAGTTTCCGTTGGCCTTGTTTAACTATACCATTTCAACATCTTGAATGCCAATAAATTAATAATCCAACCATAAAAGGTACAAAAAGAAACTATGGAGTGTTAATCGAGCGAGTTGATCACGAGTTAAGTAGTGGTCAATTCGACTTAAAAATTATTCGACTTGTGCTTGACTCGATACTCGATAAGCTCAATAAATTTTTGTTCGATTTGTGCTAGGCTTAACTCATTGCTCATTAAGCTTGCCAGAATTTTTACCTTTTTTAATATATGCAAAATCTAGTCGAGTTGGGCCTTGCTCGAAAGTAACGTGTGCAACAAGTCTAAAGTTTAAACTTCAAAGTAACAATCCACAAATACACCAAATTAATTTATTTAAACAAAATTAACGAGCTGGTCACGAGTTTATCGAGTCGAGTTAAAACTTACTCAATTCGACTCGATCAAGTCTCGAGTTCAAGTCGATTCAAACCGAACGTTGATCAAATCAAACTTGAGCTACTCACAAACTGTTAAACTAAGTTAACACCCTAATAGCAACACTATTTCATTTATGTTTGAGGTCAATATATCGTATGAATGAAGTAATGCCCCTAATATATATATATATATATATATATAGTTAACCAATTCCAACCCAATTCAGTTGTGATCGGCCTGTCAAGTAATGTCAGCCTAGTCCTAACTAAATATATACTTTAAGAGTCAAAAACATGTCACCATCAAGGACAAATGTTGATATCTCCTTCAATCCTGATTAAATACTTAAAATTAGTTTAGACATTGTTGATGTTAATGGCTTACCATTCTCAATAATTGTCACATTTTCTAATTATAAGATCAATATATAATTTGCTAGACCTAGTTGGTAGAATCGTTGTAGGGTATATATGTAGCCAATTAGATCAAACAAGCTATTGGAACCGTTGATTGGCCATTGGTTTCCTCATCTTGCATTGTTATTTGCAATGGCAATGACTAAGGTCTTTTATTGACATTCTAAATATCATGATTCGAATTATATTGATGTAGTCTCTCTCCCCTAATTTATAACTTAATTGTATTCCTAGAAAAAAAAATACTTGTAATTATAGGACCCTAGATATAGCTACTTGATGTCTCGATTAGGGTTCTAAATGGTGCTAAATTGTGGTTAGAGAGGGAAACCCAGTTTAGACTCGAAAGATTTCGATTTGAAGATATGAAAAAGGGTTTTAAATGTCGAGAATAAATCTAGGGATGTTAATGAAAATTTTAGATTTTGTTGTAAAATCTCTCGAGTCTTTTAGGAGAAATCTTTGAAGTGTCGTCTTTCGATGTCGATTGGAATCTCTAACAACCGGTTTTGTATTCTCAGGGTGTCTATGAACGGGTTTTAGCCATATTTTCTTTTGTCTCTCAACCTTTAAGAGGGGCTCGAAAGTACTTCGAGTTGTTATGCGATTTATGAGATCTTAATGTGGTTCACACGATCTAGGGCACTCTGCTCCCGGCTTTGGAAAATCAAATATTTCACTGATGGTGGGATTCACGTCATGTCCTAATGTTGAAAGACGATTTGAATGGCATGACTATTTTAAGCGCACAGACTTACAAGGACACAATAGTGATTGTTGGAGGTTCCAACTGATTGTCCGAACGGCGACACTTCGAAAAAACCGAATGAGTCAAGAAATCCCTCAACAAATTCAAATATGAATCATTGAGTGGGAATTTGTTTGCCAAAGGCCTAAAGGAGAGATGTGTTGTTCATGCATCTGAAGTGCTTAGGGCAATCATTGTCAACTTGTATAATCTATGATTTTTTTCCCTCAGCCGATGTCACTAGAATTCTTGCCGTGCCACTAGCGTTATTGTCCAACAAAGGCTGCCCACTTCCCATAGTTTCAATCCAATTTAGACGAAAATCTTGAACTACACATTTGGTTTCACATAATTTTTTGACAAATTAGTTTACTTAATCCATCTCTTTCTTAACTCCTCGCGTCATTAACATGATCCAAAATTCTTTTATAAAAAACAGATATCAATAATCGATTCTTAGTTAGGTTAAACTTCACTTCACTGAGTTTCCTCAAAAAGATATACAATGAATTTTATCGGGAGAATTTTGTGAAGTGTTGAGAGTTGCATAGATTCATAAAGTTAGGACATCAACATCCGATATTGTTTTGAATCAGGGTTTTGTTCCTTAACTATGTCGTCAGTTATACGTAGATTTGTTTAAGGATCAGACTATCTGCTTAAGTTTGAAGGTTTTTCCGAAATATAGGTGGGATTAGATAAAAATATTAGGCCTGGAAAATTGTTTGAAAAAGATTAGACCCGTTTCAAATACGAGCTTAGCTCGAACCGTTTTTTAAAAGAAGCCACTAGTTTTATTAACGAGAAAATATTCAAAATTACAATAAGGGTTTACAAACTATCGTTGTAAACTAAATACATAATTTGGACATTCTCCTAAAACTAGCCACTTTAGATCAGACATGAACCATACATGAAAGGGTTATAAACTCATCCAAATACTCGATCGAAAAATAGATACGAAAACTGACTGCATCGGCAAAACGAACCACAAAAGAGGATGAAGCTATTGATAGACCACCGAAAAAACGCAAATCAGAGCCAAGCACCGTGAGAAACTCTTCACAAGCGCAAACCGCGTATCCAAATTTAAACCGAAGGTCCAGAGCAGGGAAGATCAGCAAGATTATAAATAAGCGTCATCTTGATCAGTCGTGGCGTCGTCAAATCCAACCCTAATAAAATATAAAATAAAGAACGGCCAAAACGACCGAAGGAGTAGAAGAAAACATGCCAAAAGACAGAGATAAATATGCCAATAGACAGAGTTAAACATGCCAATAGACAGAGATAAATGTGCTATAAAGGCAGAAAAACAGTGTCATAAAGACATTATTATTTCATTAAAAAAACTAAAAAAATAAAAATAGATCTGGCGGTCGGCAACTGGAAGTAAAACCGGTGTTGCTGCCGGTTACACAACAAAACTTGAGGCGCTAGAGGGAAGAATTGCCAAGCGGCTAAAAAAAATTAAGAAAAAATGGAGAACGGCTAGGGTTTGCTCCGGCTCCCTAGCTTGAACCGTTTTCTGAGTATATAATATACTGTGTTGTGTTATTTTTATATATTATGTATTTTACATCACACAAATTAAATCTGTAATATATAATACTATAATATATCATTAAAACATGTTAAGTTCACTATGTATAAAATAGTAAAAATAAATAAATTTAATGAAAGGAACATACATAATAATATATGAAAATATTAATTAAAAATAAAATAAATATTTTTTAAAATAAAATAATATTATGGGCAGATCTAAAACGGATTTGGGTTATTTAAAAAACATAGACGAATTTAGATAAAATATGAGGCTCACATTTTGGTGCGAGATTGAACCTAGACAACATGAAATGTATTAATCTCATGTATAAACTCAGCCGAAATCTATTCCAACCTGTCCATGAACACAGTTAATTGTTCAAGTTCATAAAGTCGGGAGCACCTTAAATTGCTTGAAAAGGTGAGCTTGTAGAAAATCGAAAACCCTTCTAACTATGAGCTTGTCAAAAATTTGAGGAGTGTCGGAAAAAATACACCATACATCTAATACTCTAAATTCTAACCCTAAACTTTAATTATAAATTTTAAACTTAACTTTTTAACAAAGAGCGTAAATAAGGGTTCAGAAAAAGAACATCCTATTTCTACTCTTCACCTAACCCCTTGTGCCCCCAAGTTTTAATTAGATACAAATAAACAAATCAGGAGTCAATTTCCTGTATTGGTTTCTAGGGGGAAACTGAAAAGACCGTTTCAAAAGAATGACTTGTCTTGTTAGAGAAACATAAAATAAGTATAACATATACTTCACTAGAGATGGCAAACGAGTCATTCAGTTCGGTTTCGGTTCGGGTCATTTCAGTTCTGATTGCATTTGGTTTAAATTCGGTTCAGTTTGGGTCTGGTTCGGTTTTAGCTCGGGTCAATGATGATTTCGGTTCGGGTATCAGGTCAGGACGTCGAGTCGGTTGATTTTCAGTTCAGTTGACTTTCGGTTCGGTTGATTTCGAGTCGGTTATTTTCGGATCGATTGATTTCGGGTCGGGTCAATATCGGGTTAATAGGAGATCGATCGGTTTTAGTCGGGTTTTCAGGCCGAGTTAGGTTTTTTCACCCTATATATGACTTTATATAACATGTATATTTGACTTTTTGGTAAGTTGTACGACAATTCACATCTCATCTTTATTTATTTATTTTAATATATTTTCTTAATTTCAGGTTGCCTTCGGTTCGGTTGCTTTCGGTTCGGGTGAAATCGGTTTGGTTCCATTCGGTTCGGTTGAAAATCGGTTCGGATCTATTCGGTTCGGTTGAAAATCGGTTTGGGTCAATTTTCGGTTCAACTGAACTTCGATTCGGTTTTAGTTCGGTTTATTTCGGGTTTCGGATCAAATTCGAGTCATCGTGTTCAGGTCAATTTCAGGTCTCGATTCAGATAAATCGGTTCGGTTCTCGGGTTTCGGGTTAAGTTTGTCAGGTCTATACTTCACCAACCTAACCCAAGTTCCCAACCAACACCATGTTCATCCATCATCTCTAATTGTGCTGGCATATCATTCAAATAATCCACATTATCTTGATAACAACAAGTCAACGTTAATTTAAGGACCGCCTAACTTTCCACAGATAATATTCCACCAATAAAATTGAATTTATTCTTAATGAAAAAAAGAGAAGAATTGTTCGAAATCAAATCTAAAATATAATGTCAATCGAAACTAAAATGATGTTCTTATCAGTGCATTATAAATTTAATTCATTAAGTTCTAAATTATTAACTGAATTTTGTTTGAGATAAATAAAGAACAATAATTTAAATACCTGAGTAAAAATAGATTATTTAAAAGCCAATTTTACATATAAAACCGTAAATTTAAAATGGAAAAAAAGGAGACTTGAACATGAGCATTACTGTACTGTTTCATTTTTTTTCTGGTAGTAGTTGGAGAAAATATTAATTTACATTACCAGCATAAGATCCAGATTTGTCACCATTAATATAATTGAAATTGAAATTCAATATTTTTTATTCCATTTTCCCATGTGAATTGAGAAGTTTGTTTATTATTATAATATAACATTTAAATAAGTAAATAACATTAGAACTTGAATATTAATATTGTGAATGAGACAAATTAAATTAAAAAAAGTTATTTTTATAATAAATTTTTATAGTATTGATTTAGATTTCGACCGATGAATCGAATATAGCTAGTTACATATATAGCTGGCCAAATTTCCGTTGATGACATAGTTTTGTCTATTGATGTTCATTTCTATCGATATAAAAATAAAGCAGGTTTCACTTGAAGAACTGGACAGCATCGGATCAGAACTCAATCATCAAATCGATAATGTCGAACCGAATAAATTACATAAATGGTCATGAGCTTTTAGGAAATTTTTATTATGGTAACATAAAAATTAAATTATAGTCACCGAATTTTTAGTTTATTTTTAATGTGATCATTTTTATTACTTTTTGTTTGAAGTTATTGACGCGATATGTTAATTTTTATTTTTCTCGAATAAAATAATTAGTAAACTACGTTATCATTATTCAACTTTTTTTCACTTTATTTTTAGTCATCAAAATTTAAAAAGTTTTATCTAAATAAATCGACTTTTAAATTATTTTTACTTTGGTCCCTCTCGAATTACAAACCGAATAAAATGTTTGACTATGTTTCGCTTGTTTTTACATAGATACCAATACTAAATGGGTATATGTTGGACGCCTGTCCCGCGAACCGTTTTTCTTTTTGTTTTGAACGATAGAACACGACGCCGTTTCATGTTTTAGTGCGCCCTTTTGGTGATAAGTTATTGGAAAAGAATTTCTCACTTAAAATACGTGCTATTAAATTATATATATATTTTTAAATTCAACAAAAAAATATAAATAGTTCGGTATCATAAATGTTAAACAAATTCAAATTTTATGTAGCTAAAATTTTAATAATTTATTTTGAGTGAAGAGGTGTTATTTTGATCTGTATCTAATTTCGATTTGAATCCTAAACATTTAGTTGAAAACACAACATTACGGTTCAAGTTTAATTTTTCTTAAACAAATATACTCTTATAAGGTTGGAATATGTCCGATTTGGGTTCTTTTGTGGTTTTCATGGATGAAACTAAATGGAGTGTGGGAGTGGCCGTCCCAAAAAAAGTTTTTGGTCTGATGGAAATTCATGTTTCTATAAGTTTAATATTATATAAATTAAGTATCAATCTCTTCATTTTTTTTAGTCTAAATATTTTAGAGGTCCTTCTATTTTTTTAAAATAAGGTAATTTGACCTCTTTTAATATCTGATCATATTTTATCACTATTATGCACTACAAATGTAGATAATGTATATGTTATGCTTGAGAAGAAGCGGAGACATTAATCTTATGTTGGAAAAGAAAAGGGAGGTGGATATATAAGCGGTGGCGCTGTGCATCTTATCAGACATATTTTTTGGGAAGAGGGTAATGATTCCGTAACAAATGGTATTGGAGCGACCCTTTGACGTGGGAAGAATGTCACGCCTGAGAAGAGGCAAAGACATTAATCTCATATCGGAAAAGAAAAGGAGGTCTTGGGATATGTAAGCGGTATCGCTGCGCATCCTATCAAACATGTCTTTTAGGAAGAGGGTAATGGTCACGTGACATATACGTATGCATTATATTTTCTTGGATTAAATTTTTTGAATCTGTTATGACAGCCTTACAAAGACAAAAGAAAATTTAATATAATTATCGGTATTTAATTCATTGATTGACTAATTTAAATTGAGTACTTTAGAAAGATTCAAACATTTGATCTTGCTTAAAATATACAACGTCTCATCCCACCAGACCAACTGGTTATTGGTCTTACAAAGACTAATTCTCACCCGGAATTCCCTCTGTTTTCCATGCAAGCAATTTTTGTTATCTTTAGTATTATATATTACACAAGCTCTTAAGGCTTAAGAAATTAGTAGAAACTGTTTAAATTAATTTTAAAGTTCATAATAATAATAATAATAATAATAATAATAATGAGTCATTTAAACGAACCAATATTTTTCTTTTGCTTGTTGGAAAGTTTCAAGTTTCACCAACATTTATCTAAGCACAACCAATAGAAGAAACTGATAATCAATTAACAATCTACCGTTGATTTGGTTAAAAAATGAAAATCATTATTAGATATGGACGCATGATTTTATGTCGGGGCGAATCTATAAAATTTTAAGTGGGCGAACTTATAAAATTTTAAGGGGCGAAAATAAATTTTTAATAAAAAATACATAAAAAAATTTAAATCATATACGAATTTTAAATTTTCAAGGGAGCGATCGTTCCCGTAGCCCCCACTCGGTCCATCACTGATCATAACTAATACCATGTATTATCTTAAGTAAAATTGAAAATCATAACTAATTATTCAATGTAAAACTTTACTTCATTTGAAAATCACAATGCAAAGAGATTGAAAAAAATATTCTTAAATTTATTTACCTTATTTTTTTGACATATGCCTTTAACTTAAGTAGTTAATTAATCAATCCTAATTCAAATAAATAAATAAAATAAAATTCAAAGGTTGATGTATATTAGGGGTGTTCATGGTAGGTTAACCATACCATTTAGCATAAATGGTTGGTTAACCGTTATAGCGGTTATTAAGCCGTAACCTAACCATTAATAAATGATTAATCATTAACTTTTTAAACGATTAACCGTTATAGCAGTTAACTGCTACTTAACAGTTCAGTTACAAGTTAACTGCTACTTAACAGTTCAGTTACAAGTTAACCTGTAACTTATTACAAAAAAATCACATGTTCACTAATTCTTTTGAGAATAATGAAATTATCTCTTCGATAAATATTATATTAAAATTTTTAGAAAAAATTATTTAAAAAGAGAAATTCTAATCACAAAGTTTATTTTATGTCTAAATAATTTCGTAATAGTTAACCAAACGATTAACCATTTAACCATCAATTTCAGCAGTTGGTTAACCAAAATCGTTTAACTTTAACAATAAGTTAATTAACCAGTTAACGATTACGGTTTATTTTGCACACCCTTAGTGCATATAGTAATATATTCACTGGATTTTTGTAATTTTTTAATTTATCATCATATTATTTAATAATTTTGTAATCATTCGTGGGGTTATTTAATTTACCATTAATCTTAACGAATAATTTATAACTATGTGAGCTGTTAACAACTTGCTATAAATGATCAAATATTAGGATACTAATCTTAATGAATAATGTATGTGGTTAGGGAACATATTCAAATTAAATGAAAAGTTAATTTAGGTGAAGGGGTCCTTTAAAATTAAGTCAGAAACATCCTAGGTCTTGGGCACCTACATTTATTAGGGTAGTTGCCTTAAGATTCTAAAAAGTTTTGACATGTATTATTAATAAACTTATACTAATCTCAGTTTCAGTTATCTTCTTTTATTTAATTATGGGGCAAGTGTGTTAATTGTTTATAATATAGGAATAAACTTATAAAAATATAAAGGAATTAGCATATACTCTTATGAAAGAAAATAAGTTGAACCAACGAGTGTTGAGTGCATTGATAAGGCACATTATACTCTTTAGGAGATGACGCGAGTTCAAACTTTGAAAATGACATTGTTGGGAGGGGCAGCTTTGCACAGCATGGACCGAAAGACGGACATGCATATTACTAAAAAAAAATTAAATTTTAAATAGATTGTGGAAAAATAACTAAATATGATACAAATATAGATTTTTTAATAGACAAATATAGATATATAAATATAAAAGAATTATGTGGCATAATTTATAATTATTTTTATAACTATAATTTATTATTATTAGTGTATGAATAAAACTTGTGTGTTTATAATCTTATTTATTTTCATTTGCAAAAAATAAATGTTTTTTTATAAAAGAATTAGTGTTTAATTAACTGGTGACACCAACTCAATCACATATTTAACATATTTATAAATGAAGGGACTTTATCTAGTTTAGACATTATATTAAAAATCTTAATTATTTTTATTCCTATAATATGGAATAAGTAAGTGTTTGTCCAGATATATTATATATATTGAACAAGTATAATCTTAATTAATAACTGTATGTATAAAAAAAGTGACCTCGTTCTGTTTCAACAAGTCCAGATTTAGTTCAAACCTTAGCCGCCTCATATTTTTCTTTTCTCTTAGTAGCTTGTTTTTGAGTTTGGTTTTAGTCGATGGCAACATTAATTTTGAAGGTGGTTGTCAACCACCGATATTTCATATCTTTATATTTTTATATATCGCTTTATTTTGTTATTTTCTTTTAGTTTTATCTTATATTTTTAATAAATTTTTTGTTTGATTTCTTCTATTCCCATATTTGTGTAATTTCATCTGCTTTTGTGACACGCTTTCACTCTGTTCTTGTGGTGGTACGTTGTTCACCTACCTCTGCGGTATATCTGTGATTGTATGGAGATTTTCACGTCGTTCGTATATGATTTGCGATTTTCGGTGTTCTTTCAAGGTATATTTCCTTTTCGTAGTTGTTTGCCGATGTATTCATATCTGTTTTTGTGAAGCAACACGTAAGTTTGCTTTGGTTCGCTCGCCACTCCTTATCATCTCAAAAGCGTCTCTTTGGACATAGACAAAGGAGTACTATTGACGGTTACTGGATCACTATAGATATAGACGTCATATTCAAAAGAAGGCTTCAATTGTCCTTGCGACTTTAGAATTTTTTTAAATTTTTTCTTTGTTTGAGTTTTTGTGGACATAGTCCCCAAATTATTAATTTTGAGTGGTTGTATTGTCAAAATTGTACCTTCTTTTCTTCAATAAAATTCAACATCGTTTCAAGATTCAATAATAATAATAATAAATGTATGTATAAATTTATTTAATTAATGTTGAATGCTGACTAATTTATTTTTTTATTATTCATATATTTCTCCACTAATTTTGAGAAGAAAGAAATATTTATGTTAATTAACATGCAACAGGTATATATCCTTATCCATTGTATGTCTGCAAGCCAGCAATTCGAGCTGATGAGCAACAAAAAAAAAATACATAAATGTTTTCCACACCATAATATTTTGTGTACGTGTGGGAGAGTAAGTGAATTGGTGTTTCAATTTTAGTTAAAAGAAAACTGAAAAAGCTGTTAACAGCAGTATTTTTGGTTCAGACTTTAAATAGACCCATATTAATACATAAACTTCAAAAATTATTTAAATTTAATAATTAATAAAATTGTATTAAAAAAATAATTTTATAATAAAAAATTAATATATAAATCATTCAAATATGCTTATTAAAATTATATTAAAAAATAATTTTCATAATATAATATATTAATAGACATTAAATATTGATAACCAATAAAATATTCAAATAAGCATATTATTTTATTTATTCAAATAAAAAATATAAATTATCGGTTGATTTTATTAATTTTTATACAATCATATGATATAATCCATTAATAAAATTAGTTAATATAATCTATTATTTGCTATACGTTAATGAAATAAATTGTCAAAGTATCATATCGTTTCCTTTTCCTTTCGCTAAGAAATTACACCCAAATAAAAGGGGAAATTCAAAGGCTGCCAGAAATTGAAGGAAGATTCTGATGTTTCCGTATGAAGTGAAAGGTTTGTAGTAGTTGAGGGATTGTGACTATATATATGCGATGGATCGAGTAGGCGTGAGAATCGGGTAGAGTAGAGCGGGAAATATTTTATATTTTTTATCATGTCTTTAATATTTGTGATTACGGTTTTAAAAAATTCTCATTAAATATTAGTGAAATTTTTTATTCTTATACTCTCCTCATGTTGATCTCAAAATTTTTCGTAGAATTTTTATTATAAAAAGTAAACAAAATTATTATTTTACTTACTAAAATAAATAGTTAATTTAGTTCAAAATATAGAATTTGGATACTTCGATGGTAAACAGTTACGGGATGATAGAAATCGAAAGAATGTTGTATTGAGGAAGATTTCGCCGAGGGTTTTAGCTTATATCTAAAATCTAAAATAGAAATATATTGAGAAACTTGAGTATGACTAGGTTTGAGAGAAAGTTAAAGTAATGATAATATATTATTTTTTTATTATGTTATATATTAGGGGTATATAGATAAATAAGTATATATTTCTTAAAAATCTTGTAAAATATCAGGGATCCTTACGGATTTTGTTGGGATTCTCACGGTTATTGATACTGTTCAGTTATTCTCACAGTTCGAATATAATAATCCCTATCCTCATCCCGTCTCCATTCCCATTTGAGCTTCGTTGATAAAACTTTCTTCGTCTCTGTCCTCGTAGGTGAAGATTCCAGTTATTCCTTATCCCGTCAGTTCAGATCTCTATAGTTTTCAGATATTTTCCACCTAATTCCCACCCTTAAGATGTTAGAGAGCGGTCGTTTCCTGAAAATTTAAAATTCGTATATAATTTAATTTTTTATATATTTTCTATTTAATACCTATTTTACTCTCTTAAAATTTTTTAAGTTTTGCTTTTAAAATTTTATAAATTCGTAACCTTAACCTAAGATATATATCTGCATTCTATCGATTAAATAATATGGCGGACCAAAGCTACACTTGAACCAGGTTGCTGCAACCTGAATGGACAACATCAAGATGGGCAAATTTTTATTCACTTAAAAAAGGTGAATGAAAAAAGTGAAAATGATTAACTTCTTCAATCACATAATGTTGTTTTCGTGGTTTTAGTTTTCCGTAAATCATGCTTATTGTCCTTTGAAAATGACCTTTAATTTGACTGTTTCATCCCATCCCAAAATAACAACTAAATAAATAAGTAAATATATGTAATTGTACTTTTCATGTATGTACAATTTAGTCTTTATTATTTATATATTTTATCAATTTAGTCCTACTTTTAATTTAATTAATAAATTTAATCTTTCAAACATTTAACCACTAGGCCAAATCTCATACTTGATTATAGTTTACAACATGTTTTATATATGTTAAACTTTATTAACACAAAAAATAAAGGAAATAAAAGAGATAAAAAGGACTAAAAATATGAGCATTTAACAAGGTAAAAGAGCCTATCAATTAATTTAGAAAACACTTTTATACAATTAGTTAGTCAAATTAATTAATACAATTTATTATAAGTTATCAATTATCCGTTAATTGTCAAACATGGTCATTCTTTATTAATACGTGATTATTTCATGCACTGATAATGAGATTTGTTTCTCAAACAGCCTATAGTATTGTCACGTGTCATATTTAAGGAACTCTGAACTTTGAATCTTAGATCTAAACTTTATATCTTAAACTCTAAAACCTAAACTATAAATACATCATCCGACAACATTAAATGTTTGATAGTGAAAAAATTCACCGTTAATGTATTAAATAATTCCTTTATTAATAAATATTGAACTATTGAATTTTTTTTTTTACCTAAAACATATATAAGCTCAAATTTTGATTTACACGGTCTATACGAATGGAACATAAGATATAATGGTTAAATTATTAAAATATTAATAATACAAAATATTATACATATAATATATATGAAATTATTTTAATTTTATACTAATCTAAATGAATTATTTATTGTCTACTCAAAAAATTATTTATTATATATACACGTTTATTTATATATGCTTTTATCACACGCATAAAACTTTATATACAGTTTGAAAATTAAGTGAAAAAACAATGACGTTTAAGTGATGTTGAAAACACGCAATCCCTTCAGCATTATCTTATATTTTTAAGAATGTTATGAATATTTAGTTATATGGATGTCTATAATGCTAAGAACTTTATTAATGAGATTTGATTTACTTTATTATTAGAAATATTATCTTCATTAATTAGAGTCCAAATATATTATGTACTCTTTATGCCTATAAATAGATGATTTGATGAAGGCGTTGTATATACTTCAATATTTCAGAATAATACAAATCCCCTCTTTCTCTCATCTCTTTGTTCTTTATTTTTGTTATCGTTCTTCTTTATTTTATTTACAACAAGTTATCAGCACGAGACTCTAATCAACTGAAGTATATGTCGTCGAATCCTAAAAGAGTTACCGAAAAGAATTTGATTCTAGCATGAATCAAAGATAAGTTCTTCTCCCTAAATTATATTTTAATTATCAATTATTTTTTTCTCTTGATCTTAAACTTGATTTTTAATTTTTTTGGTAAAAGATAAACTTTCACAAAATTAAATTTTCAACCATGTTATTATATATATATAGTGCATTCTATTTTATCTATAATTTTCTTCGTGAAATTTACAGTTTAAAAACAATATTGTAAAGCTGAAAAAAGGAGCAGAGATTGAACATGTGCTAGCAGTTTAATCCGAGCAACTTTATTACTTATCTTTTGAGAAATCTCTTATTGCTCATTACAAACAAAAAGACTGTTTTGAATGAATATTATATTTGGAGCCGTGCGGTAAGTTTCTTCTTTAACTCCAGTTTCAATTACGAATCACTCCGCGATGGTTATGCTTTTATTTGGATTTTTTTTACATTTTATTCTTATTCTTATTCTTATTCTTATTCTTTTTATTTAACGCCTAAAGCATATTCATTAATTAGTTAATATGTTCTATAGTTTAATCCAAGTATATTGGCTGGACATCCCGTTCTGCGAGGCTATTGGTCTCAAATGAGGTTTTTAAAGGACCTTGTAAACTGGTTTAACAATGTCGCGTACGAGGATTAAATCTTATTTGCTCGAAAGCAATAATTTTTATGCGTCAAAAAACTCGACTATAGACTTCTCTCAAGTCCAAGTTACAAAAAAAATCATATTTATCTAAGAATTTTTGTATGAGGCATTCCTTGAAGTGAATGCAAGCATGATGTTTATTTCATGAGATTATTGGATTTGTTTCATTCCCTGAAGTGAATGAAAACATGATAAATTTAAGATATAATTCTCTGATTAGATATGTATTGTTTCGTGAAGAGAATACAATCATATTAAATTTAAAACATAATTATTCTGTGGATTTGTTTTATTCCCTGAAGTGAATGCAAACAATATTTTATTACGTTTATTCGTGAGTTTTATAATTTTATTTGTTACTTCAAAAGAACCATATAATATTAAATTTACTATATTCCATTCCCTGAAGTGAATGCAAGCATGATGTTTATTCCATGCGATTATTTGATAAGTTCCATTCCCTAAAGTGCATGCAAACATGATAATTCATTATATGGTTAGTGGATAAAACTCAATTATTTGAATGTTTCAAATTAAATTGAAATTTTGTGGTCGGAGTATCACTTATGAGGATATGTTAGAAAAAAATACTTCATTTTTCATGCAAACAATGTTGTACTGCAAACAAAATATCGTGAAAAATATTTTAGAAAGCCCACTGGCTCCACTTTATTTCCTGAAGTGAATATAATATTATATAAAGGAAGAATAAAGACCACAATATTAATTATGAGTATGGTCGATGCCATTGGAATAGACATGATAATCATTTTAAGAATATTTATACCCACAAGAAGTAGGGCTATAAGAATGCCAAGAGTGATAAAGATCATTATAAGAAAGTGAAATCCTTTTATTACCAATGCGATGCTATAAACCATTGGGCTCGTACTTGTCGTACGTTGAAACATCAATGATCACTGAATGATAAAGAAAAGAAAATAGAAGAAATTTTGTTTGCGAAAATGATGAAGATGATATTGGTCCAACTCATTTGGATGTTGTTGATTTGTTTATAACCCTTGAAGGGAATAAATCATCTTCTAATTATTCTCATAATCTTAAAGAGAATTATTTTTTTTCTTAATTTACTTTGCTTTATGTTTATTTACTTTACACATTAATTAGGTACACTTCATTTATATATATATATATATATGACATTTATTTATTTTGTTTAACATGATTACTTATCAAATACAATTTATTGTGACGATTTATACTTAGTAGAAGCATAAGATATATTTTCTCATTTAAATGCAAGGGAAAAAAATATGAATACTATATCTCAAAGTACTGAAAACATTGGTGCTCTAGAAGAGCAATAAGTGTTTGAGAGAAAACACATTATGAAAAGTGCAAAATTGCAAATATTGTAATAATTACCGCTAATGGTAATAATATCGTCACCACTAAAAGTTGAAATTTTAAGAAAGCAATGTGAGTTCTCAAAATAATCATTCGAGAATTATAGATAACATATGTTTATCATTTGGCATATGAAACAAGCCAATGTGAATATAAGTTATGGTAGCTAAAAAGTCAGTTGAAAGCTCTAGAAGAGCTATATATTGCTACAAAAAGAATAATCTTCACTGAAAGCTCCGAAAGAACTAAATATATTCTTATTTAAAGGGACAATTTTTGGTGGATAATGTATTATCAAGTTTCAAAGAAAACTTCTATTTCAAAATTTGTATCACGCATGTACAAGTGATATTGAATCACATGCTATAGTAAACCATAAATTTACAAATTCAAAGATATATAAACACATATATAGTTGGCATGATCGGTTAGACCATTCTGATCAATAATAATGCAAAAATTATTGAGATTTATATGCACATTTATTAAAAGAACCTGAAGTTCTTATGGTGCTTGTTCTTAAAGGAATTGATTAAATTCCACTTACTAAAATAACACAAAGTTCTTGTGTTGCTTGTTCTCAAAGAAAATAATTAAGATCCCACTTATCAAAAGAACTTGAAGTTCTTGTACTAAAGTTGAGACTGCATGTCTTGCATATCTGAATGAAATATGGGCCCATATATCCACAAATATGAAAATTTTATATGATTTTAGTAGATGCATCTACATATGTATTATCAACTTACAACCAGAAGTTTGTGAGATTAATTGGAAAAAGATTCAGATTATGCAATTAAGACTATTTGCCTTGCAAAAGCTAGTGAGTCTATATTTTAGGCTATATCAGTTGAAATAATTGTTACAAAACCTATTGATTATGAACAAAACAGTTTAGCAAAAATTTTGATTAGATGCCTCCTCTTTAATAGCTAAACTATAAGAACAAACCATTTATTATCTACATGGTATTTCACATATAGCGGCACTTATACGCATCAAGCCAACGAGTTGTAATAAACTCCCCATTATGATTGGTTTTTGGTCAGAAGCCATACATTTACCATTTTAGAAATTTTGAGATGTGTGATATATAATTGAATTGCTCCACCACAACGCACAAAATGGGTAAATAAAAAGGGTTGAGAATATATATTGAGTATGAGCCTCTTTTTACGTTTAAATTCTTAAACATTATTTGGAGAATCATTTATGACATACTTTTTCTCAACATTAGGAGGAGATAATAATTAGCTGGACAAAGAAAAATGAATTATCATTATCTAGATCTTCGTATATGAATCAAAAGTTCATAAGATAATTCATGTTATTACATGTCAACTGCCAAACATATTTCTGACCTAATGAGAGTAATTAAGTCTCATATACCAGCTAAAATGCTCTAAATTTGAGCGAATGGATATAAATCATATATGAAACATGATAGTTAAAATTGGTTCCAATGATCAAAATTCTTGTAAATAGAAAATAGAATAAGATGGTCATATATTGGAGGCGAGTATTTTTTTTTTTGAAAAGACCCAAGACATAACTATTAATAAAACTCTAGAAGAGTTTCAGGTACCTGAAACAAAAATTGAAAAGAGATCTCGACAAGTTATGTCAATACGAAAAACAAATGGAACTGAAATATAAAAGTTGTCGACAACGATTTTCCAAACAATATTTCTATACAAGTAAAGAAACAAAATGGGGATCATGTATAAAAGTCTATCATAAGTATAGATATTGAATTGGCCAATATAGAAAGAAGCTTTGAACTTCCAAAAGAGAAGTTCTTGGACCAGCAGTCCAAACACCTAAAGGTGAAATGCAAGTGAGGCACAAATAAGTAGTCGTAAATATGACTTGAATTATGATTTATGAGTAATTCTAATTATTTCATGGTGGATGCAATTACTTTGGCAGTTATGAAATATTTTATATGTGCCTAATTATTTTGTGGATCCCTGTATAAAGTTATCTTTGAAGGATTTAAAATGCTAGAAGCATTTGAAAGTTTCTAAGGAAATTTATTTAGATATATCCCCTTAAATATTTATATTTTGGCACATTTGGTATAATTGCCTTAATGGGGAAATACTATAAGAATGATCATATTTCCTTATGCATTTTATAAAGGAGTTTGGATCAAGATTCATTATGATAATTAAATATCATTAGAACTCTTGAAGAGCTTCAAATTGGAAACTCATTAATAGCTTTTCAAAGCATTTGATTATTTAACGAAAATATTTGAGAAAAAGAATCTTAAGATCAAGTTTTGTCTCGACCTGAAGATCGAGCATTTAAATATGTCTTATTGTCTACGAATGAACATAAATTGAAAGAATCTTAAAGAAGATTCAATATGGATAAAGCATATCTATTGAGTATCCTTGTGATTGCAAGATTATTGGGTGAGAATAAATTTATCTTCGAAAGAAAGATAAATAAATCATTGGTCTGGAAGCATTATATATTAGTTGGTCAAGAAATACCATCTAAATGCTACAGAGATCATAACTTTAGATCTTCAAACATTAGTCGATGTCTCCTCAAACCTTGTAGAAATAATTGTTATGCACGAGGTAAGCCAAGAAATACATTTTGGCTAAGAACATAGACCCAACATATGTAGAAGGTATGTGATTTACTTTCACACGATAAGATGCAAGCTATCTTGTGAGGAGACAATGCAAAATTTATATCCCAATCGAAAGATGGATATATCAAAATATGACAAAACGAAACATATTTCTCCAAGGTTTCGTCCTTCATGATCTTTAAGAAGAAGAATATTCGACGAATCCTTTCATGCAGTAATTTGGAAGATTTATTCATTAATGTATAGTATACTTCAACATTTGAAGACTGTATTCAAGATTAAATTATGAAGGCTCAATGATCTTATGTGATATTTTCATGATGGGGAGTAAATACGCGTTGCACTCTTTTTCTCTTAGCCGATGTTTTGTCCCAATGAGTTTTCCTGGTAAGGTTTTTAATGAGGCAACATGTTATGCGTATCAAAGATGTGTGTACTCTTTTTCCTTCATTTTTTTCCTACTGGGTTTTTGTCTTAGTAAGGTTTTAATGATGCACGTTATCTTCATAGACATCCAAGGGAGAGTGTTATGAATAATTATCTATATGGATGTCTATCATGATAAGAACTTTATCAAAGAGATTTAATTTACTTTATCATTAGGAATATTATCTTCAATAATTAGAGTCCAAATATATTATGTACTCTTTATGCCTATAAATAGATGATTTGATGAAAGCGTTGTATATACTTCAATATTTCAGAATAATTCAAATCTCCATCTTTCTCCCATCTCTTTGTTCTTTATTCTTGTTATCGTTCTTTATTTTATTTACAACAAAGAATAATTATTTTGAGTAAATTATAGAACCAATCTTTTTCATTAATTACAACTTTAGTCATTTAGATTTTTACGTCAAAAGGAAAAATACTCTATTTTAAAGATGAGACATTCATAGGTTCCAATGTTTAAGGCAACAAGATAGTGATATTAATTGCATCCCTCACCTTTATTACATTAAATTTGAACCTTAAAAATACATTAAGTTTAATAGTATTGAATTAAATGAAACATCAAAAGATATTATTATATATCTCATCTCTTAATTACGAGGTTAGGGGTTCGACCCTTATCCATAGAGAAATTATTAGATGGGCTTGACTCACCACGTCACCCATAGTACCAACCAATAAGGTTCATCCATCTCATTTTAACTTCTAAATAACTACAAAAAATTATTAGATGGGTCTGGTTCACCACGTCATCATGGTCTCATCCAATAACAATTTTCCATCTTTTTTTTTTCAAGGTGAATCTTCACCTCTTTCCTACATGTAATTAATGAGTAGGTAGTTACTTGGAAGTTATGCTGAAATTGATGAATCTTATTGGATGGACCATGAATGACGTGGTGAGCCGGGTCCATCTAATAATTTCTTAATAACTACCCACTTCTCATTGACATGTAGAAAAAAAGGTGGAGATTTACCTTGGAAAAAATGAAATGAATGGACTTTATTAGCTGGGACCACGGATGACGTGGTGAGTCGAGTTCATCTAATAAATTTTCCTGTCCATGAGAATGAATTTATTTCATGATCAATCATTTTATTTTTTAGTGAGAACACTCGCATTAAGAATATTAATCAACTTTTGTATAATTGTTGAAGATACAATGTAAAAAGTAATTTTGTTTAATTATATTTAATACATTTTTTTATAAGTTTGACTAAGCTTCATTAATGGTATTCCTTTCATTTTAATTTGAGATGTGATATTAATTGGTTTAGATATTTTTCTTCCAACATACCACTGAAATCAATGGAAATATAAAGATAAGTCTACCACTTGTGTCGAACACTGTTAAATATTACTAACGCTAAACATCGCTAAACATAATTAAATTAATTAATAAAGATTAAAAATCTCAAGGATTCAACATAAAATTATAAATTATTTAAAATAAAATTTTAATTTAATTATTTTTTATATATATTATATTTTAAAATTTTTTAAATAATTAGATCAAATATTAATAAGAATTAATTCCTAAATTAAAAAAACCTTAAATCTTTTCCCCAAATTAGAATCATAGATTTCAAGATCCAAAGCCTCCGCTGAGGAGAACAAAAAATCAACACTGCTCCAAAGAAGAAAACTTCTCTCTTAGTAGTTGTACTGTCTAAACATGTCGCCGCTAATATTTTAAGAAATAGTTGGTTTTTAAGCGTTGCGTTGGGAATTAGGTTTCTAATTTTGGGAAAAAGATTTAGGATTTTTTAATTTAAGGATTAATTATAATTGGTATTTAATTCAATTATTTTAAAAAAAATTAAAAATATAATATATATATATATAATAATAATAATTTAATTCAAATTTTACTTTGAATAATTTATAATTTTATGTCGAATTCTTAAAATTTTTAATTTTTAATAATTAATTTAATAGTATTCAGTACTGTTCGATGCACGTGATAAAAATTTTCAAAATACAATAGTTTCATATTTTGGATTTAATTAAATGGAAATTAAAATATTCCCTTGCTTAGTATGCAACAAAACATAAGGCTCCAACTGTCATCAGTTGGCTAATAGATTAAATGAGTCCTGCAAACGGCTTTTGAAGATATTTTTTTAGCATTCTATGCCAATATAATATAACATGCGTCTGGTTATAAAGACGATAACTCGGATGATAAAATTTTGATTTGACTCGAAAAAATTTGAATAAAATTTAAGTTATAAAAATATGTATATATATATGGTTATAGAAAGTTATTTATATTTGAGTTAATTAATATTATAACATTATAAATGTTTACTATTAGATTTAAACAAAAATTCGAATAACTCAACTCTAAAAATTTTAAATAAAATTTGAGCTATAAAATAAGACCCATCAGCTCAACTAACTTAAAATTGTTTTTACTCGATTCGATCGAATGTTCACTTATATATATATATATATATATATATATATATATATATAAACTAATATGCAAACACGGCTTTTGAAGATAATTTTTTAAAGATATTTATTATCACATGAAACTAAGAAGTTAAGCCGTCCCATTCATCTAATCATCAATGAAAATTTGTCAATTTGTATTTTCACCATTTATTACGTTATTATCGTATTTGAGATATTTTATAATATATATTGTTATATTAATAATAAATATATATATTTTTTGAAATAGAGAAGTATGATTAATGTGAAACATCATACAAAGATTATAAATTGATACGAGCCTCGTTAATTTTTTCTAAATTAAATAGAGAAAAAAAGTACTACGTATCAATTTCGGAAGCTTACATCACTCGAACACCAATACCGAGAGCTTACACCACTCGAAACAGCCAAATACTTACATTAGTTTTTAAAAAATATTGCATTTTTATTATCTACGTATTATTCAACAGAAATGTACCCTAATAAAAGCTGGTAAATCATTGATTAGAAACATGAATTTCTTTTGAAAAAAGTAATGAGAAATTGAATTACCATACGGAACGTATACAGAATAATATGGAACAGTAAATTTAGTAATAATAAATTATTCTTTAAGTAAGTTAGATGTTTTAATACCACCTTGTGAATAAAATAAAATGAGATGGAGAGTTGCACATAACGATCATTTGTAATGTTTGATTCGGATTAGTTGGTTAATAAATCGAATATCAATAGTTATATATAAAAGATTGTATCTTTAAAATTATATATGATTCATTTTCTATCCATTGACTAGGAGATTTTAGGTAAGATATTTAAAAAATAAAATGACATGTAATTTCTTAAAAAAAATAAATAGTGTGATCCAAGTTGTGTATTATTTAATTCCTAAAGGGGTATCCAAAAACCTGTATAAAAGACGCCCTAACATGTAACAGAAAGGTAGCAACAACATTCAAAGAGTTGCAGCCATGGATGATATAATCTCTATGATACAAACCATGGAGCCATTGCCGATGGCCCTTCTTTTCATTGTTCCTTTCTTACTCCTCCTCAGCCTCGTCTCTCGGTTTCGCCGGAAACCATTTCCTCCGGGACCCAAAGGGTTGCCGATTATCGGCAACATGATGCTGATGGACCAATTAACTCACCGTGGGCTGGCCAAGCTTGCTAATAAATACGGCGGCATATTTCATATGAAGATGGGGTATTTGCATACCGTCACTATTTCCAACCCGGAAATGGCTCGCCAAGTGCTTCAGGTTCAAGACAACATATTCTCCAACCGGCCGGCCACCATAGCCATCAGCTATCTAACGTACGACCGAGCCGATATGGCGTTTGCTCATTACGGGCCGTTTTGGAGACAGATGCGGAAGATTTGCGTCATGAAGGTGTTCAGCCGGAAACGAGCCGAGTCGTGGGAGTCGGTGCGGGACGAAGTCGACTCCATCGTTAAAGCCGTGGCGGCGAACGAGGGGAAGTCTATAAATGTGGGTGATTTGATCTTCAACCTGACGAAGAACATCACTTACAGGGCGGCTTTCGGTTCGAGTTCTCAAGAAGGGCAAGACGAGTTCATCAAAATCTTGCAGGAATTCTCCAGGCTTTTCGGTGCTTTCAATATCGCCGATTTTATCCCGTGGCTGACGTGGGTCGATCCTCAGGGACTCAACACCAGGCTGAAGAACGCTCGTCGTGCGTTGGACAAGTTCATCGACACCATCATCGATGAACACATCCAAAAGAGGAAAAGAAATGTCGATGATGGCGCCGGTGAAGTTGACACCGACATGGTTGATGATTTGCTTGCGTTTTACAGTGAGGAAGCGAAAGTGAACGAATCGGACGATCTACAAAACTCCATCAAGCTCACTAGAGATAACATCAAAGCCATTATCATGGTATTTATGTTCCCTTTCTTATAAGTTATAATAGTACTAAATTACGGCCGCAATTGACAACTTTTTAAAATTATTACGATGCGACGGTTGCCTTGCTGTCATAATTTAGCTTAATTCTATGACTATACCTACTACTTTAATTTTAAACTAGCAAAAAAAGTATTACCAAATTTTCATTTTATTATCAAGTTTTCTAAATATAATTAATAAGCTTTATTATTATTATTATTATTATTATTTCATGCATATAGTTCTGATGGGTGGTAAAATTGTTTTTAAAGGATGTGATGTTCGGCGGGACGGAGACGGTGGCATCGGCGATAGAGTGGGCCTTGTCGGAGCTGATGAGAAGTCCGGAGGATATGAAGAGAGTCCAGCAGGAGTTGGCGGAGGTGGTGGGTCTCGACCGCCATGTCGAAGAATCCGATATAGAAAAACTAACCTTCCTGAAGTGCACACTCAAAGAAACCCTCAGGCTCCACCCACCGATTCCACTGCTTCTCCACGAGACAGCGGAGGACGCCGTGGTTGCAGGGTATCAAATCCCGGCGAAGTCTCGCGTGATGATCAACGCGTGGGCTATCGGCCGGGACAAGGATTCATGGGAAGACCCCGACAGCTTCAAGCCATCGAGGTTCCTGAAAGAAGGTGTAGCGGACTATAAAGGGAGCAACTTCGAGTTCATCCCATTCGGGTCGGGTAGGAGGTCGTGTCCGGGTATGACACTCGGGTTATACGCACTTGATTTGGCCGTGGCTCATCTGCTTCACTCCTTCACGTGGGAATTGCCTGATGGGATGAAGCCGAGTAAACTCGACATGAACGATATGTTTGGACTCACTGCACCTCGCGCAACTCGGCTCCATGCTGTGCCGAAGAAACGCTTGATTTGTCCACTCTTTTAAACACAGGAATATTAAAGAAGAAGAAGAAGAAAGTGGGATTTTGGGTTTTTTTCTTCTTTTATATAATATTTTTATTTCAACAGATACATGTGAAGAAAATAAAACATTTGAAAAAACTCTCAAAGCTTTCTGTTTTCTCTTTAGGGTTTAATCGTGTGAACTCAACTGTAATAAAGATTTGAAGAAGTTAATACAATGGTTGCTTTTTGTTTCTTTTGTTTTCCAGTTTATTTTACTCCTTTTTGTTTAGGATAAGCTCAATTAGAAAGAGTTAGGTGAATGATCATTCTCATTTTCATATGTTTTTTTAAAGATATTTTGACACTTTCTCAAAACCCTAGAAGCAATCCAATTTGACTCATGCATAATTAGTTAACATCTAGTGTATGTATGTATGTATGTATGTATGAAGTCTCTCTCGCTTGCTCTTGCTCATAATTTTCCTTTGGTTTTTATCATGGATATGATGGTGGATAATTGTAAAACACAACTCTAAGAGTTGACTTAGGGGTTGATTTGCAACATAAGATAACTTAAAAGAATTAGAGTTTTATATTGCTTTTATTTTTTATTTTCTACAGAGTAAAGAAGAGTTCAGAAGGGATTCATACGAAGGATCGTTGATGATTCATATTTCATATTGTTGTTTGATAAAAAAAATTGTCTTCAACGATAAATTATAAATGAAGTGATAAATAATTTGTATATAAATTTATTAAATCTTTAAATAATAATATTTTAAAATGGATTATTACTTGATTGATTCGTAACAAGAATTCAATTAAAGGAAAAATTATAACATGAGACTGACTTACCACATCGCCATGGTCTCATCTAATGATAACCACCCACTTCATCACATTTTTCTCCCAGCGAATCTTCACTGATTTTTTTACATGTCATTTAAAAAATAATTTTTGAAAGTTATTATATTGTTGAGTTGATCGACATAAAAAATAGTGATGAATTGGATAACTTTTACTGGATGAGACCATGACATATTTGGAAGGCTAGGTTCATGATGTAATGTTATATTTTGACACAAATTTTAATTGGTAATTAAGTTGAGTTTTATTGTAATTCTAATGGTTGAAGATTACTTGGTAATTAGGATTTACTTTAATGAGTAAATATCTATTTTAGGTAGGAGATCTTATTGAATAAGGTTTCTTGGTGACCAAGTATTTTGGTCTATAAATATAGACTAGGTTTAACCTTTTGAATTATGAGAGAATGAGAGAACAAGAGAGGGGAGAATTACTCTGGAGAGACGTAACCACTTTTAGGTTCTCTACAACTATTGTGCCTACGTTGCAGAGATAGATATTGTAGGGATGTTGAGAAGAGTGTTTTGGTTCCACCGGGTCATGAGATTTGTACACTGGGTTTTGTGATTACATGGGTTATCATGTATTTGTACTCTTCGGGTTTGGTTATGCTGAACCACGTTAAATCTTGTCTTATATGCATGTCTTGGTCTATATCGTTATCGCTTTAGTTATTTTGCCGCATAACAAATTCCTAACATATAATTTCTCCAATTAAAGATTCAAAGTAATTAGGGATATTATTAAATCTTAAATTACAAAAACTAGACAGCAAAGAGACTCAACACTAACTTACCGTCATTGGTAAATTAAAAATCAATCTGAACCCCAATATTCAATAGGGTTTGAGATTTCATCCAATTCAGTTATTATTTAATGGATTTGAATCAGTTTGATTTTAAATCAAATCAAACCTTATTGTTATTGTCATAATTATATATAAAAATTATGTTAGAAATTAAAGTAGTGAGGGTAGCGATCTCCCTTTTTTCTTACGCTAAAGAACGGGGTTTTAAGGTGTTTGGGAGTTTTTCGGGTATTTAAAAATGTCTATTTTGTGGGGTTTTTAGAAAAAAACGTGTTTTATTTTATTTAAAATGGAGTCTCCACCGGCCACTAAGGTAGGCCGGACACCATAAAACCAAAGATTTTAAAAATGTGGGGTATGAGAGTCGGTTACGGATGGGGAAAGATCAGCACCCCACACCGCCCAAAATTGGTACTTTAATAATTACCACTATATTAATATTAAACTTTCCAGATTAAAGTGACGATTAAATTAAAATTTGGTTATAAGTGCGAGTAAATTTTAAGGGCCTCGTTATTCGAGAGTAAACTGATAGACCACCATCACTACGCTTGATACTAGTCACGTTTACGCTCGAATAAAAGGGCACCGTGTTAAGTGTTCAAAAGTACTATTTTTCTTACCCTTTTTATTCATATTATTGCTAAACTTAGGCTCATATTAGTTGCATTATTAGCCATTCATGTATGTTTGCATCGTTTCCTTGGTGGACAAGCTTGATTTCATATTTTGCTTAGTTTTGTGGAAAAAAATATTGCTTTGGTGTGTTTTGTGTGTGTGTGCAGAATCACTTGCCAAAGCAATGTTGGAACCAGTTGCCAGGGCAATGCATGAAGGAGATGCCGAGCTAGTTGCCATGGCAATTTTCGACAAAGAATAAGATGATATGGTAGTCGAAATTGATGACTAGATAAGCCCAAGATGACGTGGAGCAAAGCTAAATCCCAAAAGAGTTTGATTTCCATGAAGAGGTTAAAGAGAAATTAAATCCCAAAAAGATAGGAAAAGTTCTAGAAGGAATTTAAATATAATAAAGAATTATATTCTTTAAAGATTTTTAATTCTAACTTAACTTCCTCCTCAAAAAAGACTTTGACCTAGTCCTATAAATTAAGGATCAAGCCGTCAACTCCAAGGGGGAGAGAGGAGAGAGATTTCGACAAAGAGCAAGGGAGATTTCGACAAGGCTTCAACCATTCTTCATCCTTTTCTTTCTTGTTCAACTAGGTTTATGCTAGGAATTCTTTGTCTTGTGTTTCTTTGGAACCTAGCCATGAACTAAATCTATTTGGCTAAGGTTATTGTGTTTTGTGGTTGTGAGAAACAATTGGATTTTGTTTAGGTAATAAGAGTTTGCACTTTCAATTCAAGGTTTACACATTCTTGGTTCCTATTCTTGTTTGCGAGTGAATTGGGAGAGGATATCGTAACTTCATCTATTTATCTAATATCGGGAGAGTTAGATTCAAGAAACGAATGAGTATGGTCTTTATTCAATCTATTGATGGTGAAGATTAATCCGGCTTAGGAATAAGTTAGGGATTTCAACGGCTAAGAGGATCGCAAGATTGGTTGTTGTTCACCCTTGATTCACGCAGGGATGTATTATCAAGGCATGCACAAATAGCTAGAGTTTCGACTTAGGGATAAGAAGAAACCATTGAAGAACGCTCCGCCAAACCTTGAAGTTGCTACCCAGCCGCCCAAGTAGTTGCCCAGCTAGTCGCCCAGGAAACTATCGATTAGTTGCCAAGGCAACCCCGTTGTGCAAGTTGCCACGGTAACTGAGTTGCCCTTGCACTCTTTTACCAAGACGATCCAATCGGCTATCACACCTCAACTAACGATAACTTGGCATCTTCTCTCTCATTTGATTACATCTTCTTTTACTTATTTGTTTCTAGTTTAGTTGTTAGTTAAACTCCTACAATATTCTACTTGTGTTCTTTTACTTTTTACAGTGCAAGAGATTGAATTCTTGAAGTGGCACCAATCCTTGTGGAGGCAATATCTTTTATACTATAACTTGCGACGTGTACACTTGCACAATTGTGGAGCACCTATTACGCGCAACAAGTTTTTGGCGCCGTTGCTGGGGATTGGCAATAGCAACTTTGTTTTTATTTTCTTGCATTTTTTTATTTTTCTTGTTTAAGATTCAAAGGGTTAACAAACTTTGGTTTTGCATTGGTATATGACCAGGGCGATACCGATTACACCAGAATATCTTTTTGATCCAGAAATCGAACGAACCTTGCAAAGACTCAGACGAAGGTTAAGAGTAGAAATGGCTAATCAAGACGACAATATGAATCAAGATGTTCCAGCAGGAGGGGGAGTGATTTTTGCACGAAACAGAACTATTCGTGACTATCTTGAAGAAGATCTTAAAGGACTTAATCTAGGAGTTGTCACACCTGAAATTGAAGCCGACCACTTTGAATTGAAACTGGTGATGTTTAATATGATCAACACAATTGGTCAATTTGGCGGCTCAGCAACTGAAGATGCACGATAACATCTTAAATCTTTTCTCGAGATTTGCAATTCATTCAAAATACAAGGAGTCACCCTCGATGTTCTACGACTAAGATTATTCCCCTATTCACTGAGGGATAGGGAAAAGCATGGTTGAATAGTATTCTTGCCGGATCAATAGAATCTTGGACCGATCTTTGTCGTGATTTCCTTGCTCGATCTAATCCTACAAATTTGACTGATAAGCTTCGTAACGAAATTACTTCTTTCCGGTAGGCAGATGATGAATCCATGTACGAGGTTTGGGAGCGATATAGAGAACTTTTACACAAATGCCCCCTACACAGATTCCCAGTGTGAACACAAGTAACAATGTTTTACAACGCTGTGAATACACCAACAAAGATGATGCTAGATGTCTCGGCAAACAACATACTCCTAGATAAGTCGTCGGAGGAAGCAATGCAAATTCTAAACAGGCTTGCCAAGAATGATTATCAATTCTCATCTGCTAGAAGAGGAGGAGTTAGACGCCAAGCCACAATACATTAACTAGGATCATCAGACTCAATTTCGGCACAATTGGCCGCTCTAACCAAGATGGTCCAGAAAATTCAGAAACCAAACAACACACAGGAGGTCAAGGTAATGTATTCCTTTTGTGAGTTATGTGGTGGTAACCATGATTATTCTAAATGTATGTAGAATCCAGAATCCATTTTTATGTGGGGAATTACAATCGGATCAACAATGTGATATCTAACACATATAATCCAGCTTGGAAGAAGCACCCAAAATTTTCATAGAGTAATCCCAACAATGCTCTAAACCAGAACAATCAGAATGCATAAGCATCGGGATTCCAGCGGAATATGCCACGATAACAGTTGCCGCAGCAACAACCGACAACATCTAGTTCTTTGAAAAATTCTCTCAATGCTTTTATGTTGAAAACTGAATCTTATATGGCTGAGAATAGTAACTTCATAAAAAGAACTGATGCTTTTATTAACAGGACCGAGATGAGATTGCAAAACCAAGAGGCGGTAATCAAATCATTGGAAAATCAAGTCAGACAATTTGCTCAAAACCTGAATACTAGACCATAAGGAGGTTTACCTAGCGATACTGAAGTCGCAAGAGGAACTGGCCATGAGCAATGTAAGGCGATCACCACTAGAAGTGGCCAAAAACTTAAAGAGGCTCAAGCTCACTCATCAAACAAAACTCCACAAAAAAATCAAGATGAACTCAGTGGCAAATCCCCAGATGCTGAACCAGAAATTGTCGCGGCAACCAGCAATAAGCATGCCTCGGCAACCAATGATAAGCATGCCTCGGCAATCGACGATAATGATGCCTCGACAACCAGCAATAGGCACGCCAAGGTAACCCAGTTGCCGAGGCAATGCCGTCAATCAGGTTCTAGACCAATGAAAGGATTGAAGATATCCGACTTCCACCACCATTCCCACAAAGGTTGAAGCGACAAAAGCAAGAATATCAATTCAAGAAGTTTCTTGATATCCTAAAGCAAGTCCACATCAACTTGTCATTGGTTGAAGCAATTGAACAAATGCCGAACTATGCCAAGTTTCTTAAAGACATTGTGTCCAAGAGAACAAGGCCAAGAGAGTTTGAAATAGTTACCGCAACAGAGGGATACATGGCCATGTTGCACAATCGCAGGCCACCCATGTTGAAGGATCTCAAAAGTTTCACAATACCCTGTTCTATTGGAAACCATTATGTTGGGAAAGCATTATGTGACCTTGGAGCCAACATAAACTTGATGCCTAAATCGATTTTCCAGAAACTAGGAATCGGGAAGACAAGACCTACAACAGTTATGCTACAGCTAGCCAAAAGATCCTATGTGCATCTAGAGGGAAAAATCGAAGACATACTGGTAAAAGTTGATAAATTTATTTTTCCCGCTGACTTTATTGTTTTGGATTGTGAAGCAGATGAACATGCACCTATCATTCTCGGGAGACCCTTCCTAGCAACAGGGAGAACCTTGATCGATGTTGAAAAGGGAGAACTCACAATGAGGGTGAATGACCAACAAGTTAAACTAAATGTGTTCCAAACACTAAGGCATGCCAATGATCTAGAAGAATGCCAACTTCTTCTTGCCACGATAGAGTTTAACTTCGACAAGGAATTTAGTTGCCTCGGTAATTACATTGTCGATCAAGAGGAACCTGAGGAGTATGAAGAACCAATTGATGAGGAACAACAAGAAGAGGCAAATTGGTTAGTCAATCGACCAGGTACATACTTTGAACCACTGAATTACTCAGGTAAGAAAGGTAAACTCGAAAAGCCCTCTATTGAACAACCACCGATTCTTGAGTTGAAACAGTTGTCAGGGCAACTAAAATATGCTTACTTGGGAACCGATAATACATTGCCTGTAATTATTTCCTCTAAGTTACAGCCTGAGCAGGAAAAGAAGCTGATCAAAATGTTGATGCTACACAAAAAGGCAATAGGGTGGACAATTGTCGACTTGAAGGGAATTAGCCCGGCAGTGTGCATGCACAAGATTTTGTTGGAAGATGATCACAAACCTTCGATTGAGGCCCAGAGGAGACTGAATCATGCTATGAAAGGGGTTGTAATGAAAGAAATCATCAAGTGGCTTGACACCGGCATCATATACCCTATCTCGGATAGTACATGGGTAAGTCCGTTACAATGTGTACCAAAAAGGGAGGTATAACGGTGGTAAGTAATGAAAACAATAAACTCATTCCAACCAAGACTGTGACCGATTGGAGGGTTTGTATGGATTATCGAAAGCTAAACAAAGCCACTAGGAAAGATCACTTCTCACTACCCTTTATTGATCAAATGCTTGACCTTCTTGCAGGTAAACCCTTTTATTGTTTTCTTTATGGTTATTCAGGTTACAATCAAATTGCCATAGCACCAGAAGATCAAGAAAAGACAACCTTCACATGCCCATACGGTACTTATGCTTTCTGAAAGATGTCGTTCGGATTGTGTAATGCCCCGGTGACCTTCCAAAGATGCATGATGGCACTATTTTCAGACATGGTCGAAGACTTCCTTGAGATCTTCATGGATGATTTTTTCATTTTTGGTAATGACTTTGACACTTGCCTCGGCAATTTAGAGAAGGTGTTGGCAAGATGTGAAGAAACTGATTTAGTCCTTAATTGAAGTAGACAAAGCCAAGGTGGACGTGATCGAGAGATTACCCCCACCAAGTTCGGTTAAAGGAATCCGAAGCTTTCTTGGACATGCAGGTTTTTACAAGAGGTTCATTCATAATTTTTTAAAAATTACTAAACCCTTGTACAATTTGCTTGAACAGGATAAAGTCTTCAATTTTGATGATTCTTGCGCCCAAGCATTTGAAACCCTAAAAGAAAAGCTTGCCTCAGCACCCATTGTCGTTTTACCCAATTTGACGCTACCTTTTGAGCTCATGTGTGATGCAAGTGATTTCGCGGTAGGAGCAGTCCTAGGCCAACGCACAAATAAGACCTTTCAAGTGATATACTATGCTAGTAAAACTCTTAATAGTGCTCAAGCGAATTATACAACAACGGAGAAAGAGTTACTAGCCGTAGTTTTCGCATTTGACAAGTTCCAATCCTATTTGATTGGTACAAAGGTAATTGTTCACACGGACCATTCGACAATTAAGTATCCATTTGCTAAAAAAGATGCCAAACCTCGTTTGATTCGTTGGATATTACTTTTACAAGAGTTTGACATTGAAATTAAGGATAAGAAATGAACAAAAAATTAAGTGGCTGATCACTTATCACGCTTAGAACGCAATATGGAGGATGACGCAGATTTAGAGATATGTGATGCATTCCCGGATGAGCAACTGTTAGTTACCTCAGCAACCATGGATGTGCACGCCTCGGCAACCCTTGACGCCTCGGCAACCATGGATGCATATGCCTCGTCAACCCTTGACGCCTCAGCAACTCTTGACGCGCACGCCTCGGCAACCACTGATACGCACGTCGCGGAAACCACTGATGCGCACGCCTCAGCAACCCTTGACGCATATGCTGTGACAACTCTAGATGCGCACACCTTGGCAACCATGGAAGCAGTTGCCACGGCAATATATGCCTCGGCAATACCCTGGTACGCAGATTTAGTTAATTTCCTTGTTTGTGGTATTTTACCTTATGGCCTTACTCACCAAGGGAAGAAGCGGTTTCGCCATGATGCTAAGCATTACTTTTAGGACGAGCCTTTTTGTTTAAACAATGTACAGATCAGGTTATAGGCCGATGTGTCCTTGAAGAGGAGCAGCAGAATGTACTCCGGTAATTCCATTCTTCACCCTATGGAGGACATTTTTTAGAAACACGTACCGCAACCAAAGTTTTGCAATCTGGTTTGTATTGGCCAACACTGTACAAAGATGCCCAAGAGTTTTACAAGCAATGTGATTGTTGCCAGAGGAAGGGCAATATCTCTAGACGACATGAGATGCCACTCCAAAACATTATCGAGGTGGAATTGTTTGATGTATGGGGGATTGATTTTATGGGACCTTTTCTCATATTCATTCGGCAACCTCTACATTCTACTTGCAGTTGACTACGTGTCTAAATGGGTTGAGGCAGCTGCAGTTCCCACTAACGACTCCAAGACCGTGCAATGATTATTGCAAAAAATATATTTACACGGTTTGGAATGCCGAGATCAATTATCAGTGATGAAGGCAAGCACTTCAACAACAAACTCATCGCCAAGATGTTACAACGCTTTGGTGTATCTCACAAGATTGCCACGGCATATCACCCACAAACCAATGGGCAAACAGAAAATTCCAACCGGGAATTGAAGAGTATACTCGAGAAAGTTGTAAATCCTCTAGGAATGATTGGTCAGTAAGACTAGATGACGCACTTTGGGCATATCGCTCTGCATTCAAAACACCCTTAAGTATGTCTCCCTTCCGACTTGTCTATGGCAAAACATGCCATCTACCGGTGGAAATCGAACACAAGGCATATTGGGCAATCAAGACCGTGAATATGGATTGAGAAAGTACCGGGAAAAAGTGTTTGTTGGACCTCAACGAGATAGAAGAATTTTGTGCACTCGCCTATAACAATGCACGAATCTAGAAGGAGAAAACAAAGCAGTGGCATGACAAGAAATTATTACCGCGACAATTCATGCCAGGGCAACTAGTTCTCTTATTCAATTATCGGCTAAAACTTTTCCCGGGAAAACTGAAATCAAGATGGTCGGGACCATTCGAAGTTTTCAAACCGTTCTCCCATTGTGTCGTGATAATCAAGTCCATCACTGATGAACATGAATTCAAAGTTAACGGACAAAGATTGAAGCACTACAACGGTGCCCATGTGGAACGTAACAAAGAAGTGGTCACTTAGGAGATGCATGAGCATGCTCTCATTTCGATAATTTCTTTTTATTTTTATTTTTATCTTTATTTTTTATTATTTTTGAACTATTATTTTTTATTTTTTATTTAATTTCGGTTTTTTTTTTAAGGATAAATTTATTTTCTTTAAGATTAAGACTACATATTTCTTTCATATTTATCTATTTTTTTAGAATTTCTTTGCACATATTTAATTATTTTATTTTATTAGTTTATCTTTAATTTTAATCTTTATTTTATTTGTTTTTGAATTGTAGGAAAAGAGTTCAAGATAAAAAGGAATTTGGATTCAAGAAGGAAACTTCTTCAACAAGGAAATTAATGGGCTGAATTTAAGGCTTATATTAAGCCTCCAATTTACCCTAAATAAACCCTACATAACCGGCCAAACCATTCCCTTTTCCTAAACCCCTAGCCGTCACCCTACCCCTAAATCAAAACCCTTTTTCGTTTTTTTTTTTTTTATTCCAAATTTAATCCCACCTACCATATTTACTAACTATCTTTTCTATTTAACCCATCACCCTTAACTTCCAAGAAACTTATTCCTACTTTTCATCTTGCAACTCTTTAGTTTATTTTGCTTTCTTTTCTTTGTTTTTACCAAACTCACAACCAAGATCATCCATGGCATCCAAAATTGAATTTTTGGTTCATCCAAGTTCCTCCAAAGAACCAAGATACAAGAAGTTTGCTACACCGGTGGTTCAAGAAAAATTTCACTCCAAGTTTGAAAGCAGGAAGATTTGCGAAGAACAAGGCTTTGAATACTCCAACTCTCATCAAGATTTCGGCCTTGAACCATTCATCTTCGAAAGGATTGCACATCAAAAGTGGCAAATCTTTTGCCATCAATCGGAACCGGGTAACATCTCATGGGTAAGAGAATTCCATGCTCACTCACGTAACCCGGATAATCCTTATGTTTTTGTTCATGACAAGGCTATACTCATAAGCCCCAAAAACATCAACACCTTTTACGTGCTCTACATTGAGAAGGACGAGCATCAAGCCTTTGTTGATCAACTCAAGCCCAAGCAACTCGACAAGGTGCTTCAAGAACTCACTCTACCGGGAACTCAATGGAACGATGGTAAATACAAGGGCACGATAAATCGCCTTCGGCTTAAACCCGAGGCAAAATTATGGAATAAGTTTGTTAAAACTTCTTTAATGCCCACCACACACAATACTACCGTTGACACACCTCGTCTTTTGCTCATACATTCTATCTTGCATAATCACATCATTAACATTGGAAAAATTATTTGTGACGAGATTTTTGTATGTAGCACAAAAGACGAGGGTTATATTTTCTTCCCTTTCTTAATTTCCAATCTTTGCAAGGAGATGCATGTCCCAAGTGAGTCCACTGATGAAAAGGCCCTACCAAAGTCCGGTTGGAATCGAGTGCAAATCCGAAAGCTAATGAGAGAGGCACCAGTAAAATCTCTAACACACTCAATTGCCGCGACAACTCATGCTAGACTTAGGCTCATATTTGGTTATAAGTGCGAGTAAATTTTAAGGGCCTCGTTATTCGAGAGTAAACTGATAGACCACCATCACTGCGCTTGATACTAGTCACGTTTACGCTCAAATAAAAGGGCACCGTGTTAAGTGTTCAAAAGTACTATTTTTCTTACCCTTTTTATTCATATTATTGCTAGACTTAGGCTCATATTAGTTGCATTATTAGCCATTCATGCATGTTTGCATCGTTTCCTTGGTGGACAAGCTTGATTTCATATTTTGCTTAGTTTTGTGGAAAAAGATATTGCTTTGGTGTGTTTTGTGTGTGTGTGCAGAATCACTTGCCAAAGCAATGTTCAGGGCAATGCATGAAGGAGATGCCGAGCTAGTTGCCAGGGCAATTTTTGACAAAGAATAAGATGATATGGTAGTCGAAATTGATGACTAGATAAGCCCAAGATGACGTGGAGCAAAGCTAAATCCCAAATGAGTTTGATTTCCATGAAGAGGTTAAAGAGAAATTAAATCCCAAGAAGATAGAAGAAGTTCTAGAAAGAATTTAAATATAATAAAGAATTATATTTTTTAAAGATATTTAATTCCAACTTAACTTCCTCCTCAAAAATGACTTTGACCTAGCCCTATAAATTAAGGATCAAGCCGTCAACTCTAAGGGGGGAGAGGATAGAAATTTCGACAAAGAGCAAGGGAGATTTCACAAAGCTTTGGAGAGATTTCGACAAGGCTTCAACCATTCTTCATCTTTTTATTTCTTGTTCAACTAGGTTTATGCTAGGAATTCTTTGTCTTGTGTTTCTTTGGAACCTAGCCAATAATTAAATCTATTTGTCAAGGTTATTGTGTTTTGTGGTTGTGAGAAACAATTGGATTTTGTTTAGGTAATAAGAGTTTGCACTTTCAATTCAAGGTTTACTCATTCTTGGTTCTTATTCTTGTTTGCGAGTGAATTGAGAGAGAATCTCGTAACTTCATCTATTTATCTAATATCGGGATAGTTAGATTCAAGAAACGAATGAGTATGGTCTTTATTTAATCTATTGATGGTGAAGATTAATCCGGCTTAGGAATAAGTTAAGGATTTCAATGGCTAAGAGGAGCGCAAGATTGGTTGTTGTTCACCCTTGATTCACGCAGGGATGTATTATCAAGGCATGCACAAATAGTTAGAGTTTTGACTTAGGGATAAGAAGAACCGTTGAAGAACGCTCCGCCGAACCTTGAAGTTGCTGCCCAGCCGCCCAAGTAGTTGCCCAGCTAGTCGCCCAGGCAACCATCGATTAGTTTCCAAGGCAACCCCGCTGTGCAAGTTGCCACAACAACTGAGTTGTCCTTGCACTCTTTTACCAAGACGATCCAATCGGCTATCACACATCAACTCACGATAACCAGGCATATTCTCTCTCATTTGATTACATCTTCTTTTACTTATTTGCTTTCTAGTTAAACTCCTACAATCTTCTACTTGTGTTCTTTTACTTTTTACAGTGCAAGAGATTGAATTCTTGAAGTGGCACCAATCCATGTGGAAATGATATCTTTTATACTATAACTTGCAACGTGTACACTTGCACAATTGCGGAGCACCTATTACGTGCAACACACCGCATTGACAAATATTATTCCATTATGCAATCTTAGAGCGAATTAAATAAATAAAAAACATTCACATGGACATAGTATAAAAAGCATAAAAATGGTGTGTTATAAAATTATAGAAGAAAAAAATAAAATACATGAACAAAAACATATCATAATAATAAAAGAAACGAAATAAAGACATGAACAAGACAAAACATGCTTCCAAAACTAGATTAATTCACCCTAACATGCTTAAACACATTAAAACTGTAAATACAACAAATGCATGACATACGTGTAATATGATACTAAACTAACAAAACAATATGCTAACACCAAAAAGGCTAATACTTGATACCTAACATAAGACACCATTTAAAATAAGAAATAAAAAAAAACAACATTAATATATAACAACAATCACCCGTTATTAACATGCGACCTAAAGTGCAAAACAAGGATAAAACATATTAGAACACATATACATGATAAATAACTAAGCTAAACATGATCACTTAATAAAATATATGTATGCAACATGAACAACAAAATTTACACAATAATACCCATGTTATGAAAACATAAATAAATGCACATAAAATGTCAACCAAAACACATAAAAACATGAAAAATCATATAGGCATGACATGCAAACATACTACATAAAACAAACATGTGTACAACAATACCAAATAAATCAAAACATCAAACATGAAATAACACAAATTAAAAGGTATAAATAAACATAAAAAACATACATGAGTATAATGATCAACATAAACATGCTTAGAAGACACATAAAAAAACATAATGGCAGAAATACTTAAGTATAAAAAAGGACCGAAATGAAATAATGAAAAAAACAGAGGACATAAATTAACAACAAAAAAACACACTTTGGGGATCGAATTAAATACTGGAATAAACTTGCGAGGCCTAAACCTGTAATAAACCCATGCGGCAAGATAGTTTTGAGAACATTGAAAATGCGGAATGACTTCTAGGGTAATTTACCCCTTTAAAACTTGGATTTGGTTGATTTAGGGTTGAAATTGAACAGAAGCAAAAAGGGAGGGGACCGAACTTGCAAATAACCCAAGGGGCAAACTCATTTAAAAAAAAACAAGAACGCGGAGGTCCTTATGATGTTTTTAACCCAAAATATTTTTATTTTCAGCCTATAAAACAAGGTGACCGACCCCCTAATTTCATTTTCCCTCTTTTTTTATAACCCTAAAAACTCTCTCCCACTCTCTCTATTTCCAAAAATTAGTCACCCAAAACCTTGCCTAAAAGCCATCGCACACGGCCAATCTCAGGCGAGCCACGACCATAATGGCCGACTCAAACCATCCTAGACCACCACTTTCCGGCGTCAAAGGAACGAAACTCCCCGAAAGAAATAAACCCCCATGTTTAACCCTATTTCAAACCTACACAAAAAAAAAAACCAAAGTTTTGAACCAGCTCATCCCTGAACGACTCACCCTACTAGGCTTGTTGCCGTCGAAGAAGGATTCAAACCGTCACCGATAAAAAAAAGCCATATGTTTACTATTTTTATTTTTACATGCATGAAGAGAGGAAGAGGGAAGGAAAAGATTACCACTGAAACTTTTGCTTTTTTGTGTTATTATTTTTCAGATCTGATGACCGATTATACAATTTTTGGGTTGTTGTTACATATATATATGATTTCTCTGATTGCTTTTAGTAGGAAAACAAAATAAAATACATATATTTTTTTGATTTGGTAAATGACATTCCATTGTTTCCTGTCTTTTACACGTCCTGAACACAGTGGTTGGAGCTGGTGGTACGACAGAGGCATGGTGGAGGTGATCCCTTGGCATATGCATCCCTGGCCGTTGGATCAGATCTGATCTAACGGCTAGTGTTTTCTGAAGTTTGGACGGCCTGGATACAATCTGGAAATCCAACGTGGCCTCTCACGATCATGCCACGTGGCGTATGAGGATCTGAAGAGTCCGTGCGTGGATCATACGCGCGCGTGGTAGCCGAACGGTCTGCGCGTGTATCACACTTGCGGCTAACTGGAACGCCCTGATCGATCTGGAGCCGTTGGATCAAGATCTGATCCAACAGCTCAGATTGGGATGCGCAAGGGATAGAGATGAATTAGATATTAGGGTTTAGGGTTATTTGGACTGTTGGGCTGGCCGGTTTGGGCCTTGTAAACTATATTTTTGGGTTTTATGTAATTTGGACTGAACATTAAATTTAATTGGGCTTAATATGTTTTGGATTTTATTTATATCAGTCCAATAATAATAATACTAATATTAGTAATAACAATAATAATGATAATAATAATAATAACAATACGCATACACATACGCACACGGACACACATACGTATGCATATACATATACACACAAGCATTAATACGAACATGCATATATAACATTAACACTCATATATAACACACATTCATACATACATACAAACAATTAAATCATACGTAACATGCAGACATACATACAATTAAATCATACGTAACATATAAACATACATACGACAAACATCCCATGATAATTACTAATACGCACAGATACATAATATATAGTATACATGCATTCACACACTAATCACACACACATATATATATATATTACATATACTAATCACACGTACATAACATGATATATGTATACAGTCGATAATAGTAGGTATTAATGATTACATAGCATTTGCAAGTTAACACAAAATTTATACACCAGATAAAAATGAGTGATTACAATGAGTATAACTTAAAATATTATACAAAATTATTTTTTAAAACACTTTTTAAATTGGTGAACTGAACCAATCTAATCAATGGAATTCAATTTGGTTTAGTTCAATTTAGTACTACTTGACATTTGGTTCACTTTTTATTCAGGTTTTAATAAACCAAAATACTATAAGGTAATCAGAAAATTTCTCCAAATTCGATCTGAAACGATATGTGATGCCCTTAATAGTAGTCGCGGAGCTAGAGGATAAGCAGTGACCTTGATCACAAAAATTATATATTTTCAATGTAGTCCTTCTCAAAAATCGTGGAATTATAGTTTAATACAATTCTGAATCTTAAAATACAATTTCAACCTTTGCCTCGGTCTAAATAATAATGACAAACATGAAACGGAAGCATGATTTTATGTTAGGGGTGCAAACTATTAGGGAATTAAATTAAAAGTTTGGAGGGTGCGACTGTTCCCTACAATACCCCTCGGTCCATCCCTGACCGTAGACATTGATAGAGATCCTTAATCATTGATTTTATTTTTTTAAAAATGGGAGTGTCGAAAATGGGGAGGACAGCATGAGTTGGTAGTGATGCTAAGTCGTTGACAATGGGGGAATATTTTGATGGAGCTGTGAATCATGTGGGTGATACAAAGAAGGGTTATGCTCTGACAGCAAATGTGAGTTAAATCAAATGACCAAAACCAGAAGTTGAAAAATACACAGGCGACCAAGATTTTGTTATACTTCTGCTTGTTGCAGTATATTAAAATGCACATATTAATTTAATAATAAACCAACAACTCCGTGTACTATTATGTTCAGAATGTAAAAATTTAAAAGTTTTAGAGACTGCAAAACTAAATCATTAATATAACGTACAATGAAAATTTCTAAAATATACACCTCGGTCCTGATCAAATCCATGGATCGTGACATCAATGAAAGGTTACTTGGCTAAACAATTCTTCACCATTAATCTTCTGCACCGAGTTCTTTAAAGGGTAATCTATTAGATCCCGAGAGTAGAAAAAATACGGTATTACTACGTGCAGCTTGAATGATACTGCCGTTAAAACTTATAGTTAAATTTGGCAGATTCGACTAACAGACCAAGTAATTAAAACAAATAATGATGTGCACGATTGCTGTGGTAAAAGACTAATCAACGGTGCCAATAACTACATGATGCTCCCTTCTTGCAGTAACCATTTTCATAAAATTTACAAACCCGCTGCCCTTTGGGCGGTGGTCTGAAAGAACCAACTCCGTTTGGACCACCATTCGACGGCTGTCTATTCCATGAGTATCTGCCCCTACTACCAAAACTTGAATCTCTTCCCTCGAAATCCCGGTCCCTTGAGCCAGCATATCTCTGTTGACTTCCACAATAGGGCGGATGCCCTGCAGAATTGCTTGAATTGATGCTTCTGTTTTCCTGGAATGCTCCTCCCCGACCAGAACTGGAATCTCTTCCCTCAAAATCCCGGTCCCTTGAACCGACATATCTCTGTTGACTTCCCCAATAGGATGGATGCCCTGCGGAAGTGCTTGAATTGATGCTTTTGTTTTCCTGGAATGATCCTCCCCGACCAACGTTCCTAGCTCCTTGACCTAAACCTCCCCCTTCAAAATTCTCATTTTCTTGAACTGATCCCAAGTTGGTGACTGTAGTTTCTGGCCCTGGTCTCCAAGCAGAATCTACAGTAGCCATGCCCCAAGTTGTTACCGGGGGGGCAGGAGGTTGCACATCTGAACCAGCTTCATACTGGTTAATCGAGACACTGCTGGGCCTCGTAACTTCATTTGTTACAGGACTTGAGGAAGAATGCCCACCGGAACTCCTATGAGCATCGAGAAATTCAGACTGAGATACCCCAAACTGCTCATGGGTCACAGTTGACTGAGAAGGCATTTGAGGATTATTTCCGGAGCTCAAAGCATCGCTTTTCCCTGGATCAGGTACAGGGCTCAGTCCTACAGGGCTAAAACAATCATGATCAGAACCTTGTGCCAACTCTCCATCTGAACGCAAAGTTGAAGTAGGTGAAGGCAAGCCATTAAGTGACTCCATCGCTTCAACTTCAGCCAAGAGATCTGAAACAGATTCGTCAGCCAAGGGATACTCCCAACCAGATGCATTATTAGCGTGATCTGCGGAAGGAGAATGTGTCAATTGGCTATTTCCTGAAGTGGGTGTAGCAGAATGATTATTTCCCAAGTCAGTTGGTTTCAAAGAAGACTCGGGCACAAGATCCGGCCTCCATTCCTCTGCAGAAGGTTTCGCTGGAGTGGAGGAATACCCATCCCATTCACCAGCTACTTCAGGAAGCTGTGCTCCAGTACCCACTAGGCTCAGAACAGTACTCCAACTAGGACCCGAATCCTGATGAGGAACACTCAAAGAAAGTGACTGTTTGGTTTTAGTACCCTGAATTTTTGAGTCCTCGTTGCTCAACTTTGTTGTTGAGCTAGGAATATTTGAGAAATCAATATCCTGATTGTGCTCTGATGCTTCAAAAGCCCTTACCAGAGAAATAAGACCAGAATTCAAATCCCATCCATTTGAGGTATCATTTAGTGGCGAAGATCTCTGGCTTTGCCCACAAGATTTACCTGATTTTCTGTCATTATCTTCTGGCTTCACAAATTCAGCAATGATTTGACCTTCAGAAGTCTTGTTCAAATCTTCATTCATGTCAATTGAACCACAGTCCCATCTTTCAACCCCAAGACCGTTGCTAACTTGATGAGACTCAGTTTCACGTGGTTTCTGAGATACTGTAGATGAGGGAAGGGAACTACTCACTTGGGGCTGGCCAGGGAAGCACTTGTCACCCTTCACAGAGTCCCAATGCGGTAAATGACTTCCCATCTGTTCTGCTTTTGAATTGACAATATCTAACGAGGAACTACAAGGAGAAGATTGAGAACTCAAATCTTTGCTCTTCACATATTCGTTGTTACCACAATAATGACCACCTGTATCATTCTGCAATGACTTCGAACTCTCGTCAACCGGATTGTTTTCCATCTGATTTGCATTCAGATCCCTACTCTCTCTATCATCACCATCCCTATAATGAGATCCATCACCAGAGGCAATCTTTACGCCCTCAATTGGTACGCAGCTGTTATGAAACAACTGTTCTGCTTGACTGTACTGCCCATTAAAAGCATCAGTTAAGAGAATGGATTCATCCTGCTTTTCACTAGCTCGCCATATTTTCAGATCAGGAGGGAAAAGACCAGTCAAGCTCCATTTATGTAACATTGCCATAGAAAATGGCCCTTGAATTTTCCCATGTGGGTCTTGATAGTGCCATATTTTATCTGTTTCAACAGTACTTACAGATACTTCTGTTCCCGTAGAATGTGGTGGTATGCTGGTTTCTCTGCTTCCTATATCACTCAAGGCATCATCTCCCTTCTGTGGAGTATCACTGTTCCTATCAACAGTGAAGGATTGACCATCAACCTTTCTACTAGTTTTACAACTCTTATCATCTACAATTGTGGGTTGGACATCACTGTTCCTATCAACAGCCAATAGGGTAGCAAAAGCTTTGGAGCCTCCTTCTGTTATGGTATCAACAAGCCTCGAATGATCTTTGGCGAGAAAGTGTGAATCAAGAAGCTTAAACATTTCAAAGTGGCCTACCCTTGCTTTTCCAAACAATTTTATAAGCATTGAATCACAGACGATGTAAGATTTCTGGCAAGGATCACGAAGATTGCTTCTTGTTATATACTCGAGCAAAAGTGCCTGAACATCAAAACGAGAGATCACAGATGTGTCACCATTTCTCATGTGTGACACAAATTCAAGAAGCTCCTTTGTTGCCCAATTTATGCTTTCAGGAAAAGGTATCCCATTCGTAACACCTGTTCTTTCTGCTTCTAGAGATTCAACTTTGTTCGAAATGTTCTCTTGGCCAGTGGATTTTCTTCTCTTTGAAGAACTTGCTCCCAAGTCTCCAAAAGATTTTTCCCTGTTACCACGTTTATTAGGACCCATGATAGCAATTTCTTCCCAGGGATTTTTAGCTTTGGTAAGCTCATCGAAATTTAAAGATAATTTCTCTTTCAACAAAATCCAATAAACCTTGAAGAGATACTCCCAGCTAGTTTTGTCATCAAAATCAACTTGGACCTGCACAGTATAAATGAAAGGCCTTTAAGGTAGACAAAAGCTATCCACTCTTTGATAATATAAGCATACCAAATACAATAGTTACCAAACAAGGAAGCACAACTAGTGGGAAAAAAGCTGAGATGTTCACAGGAATCAATTGTACAAGCCATAGTTAATCATACCGTTTCCTTATTTTCCAATCCACGGTTTTCAATCAGCATTATAGTTCTCATGCATGTTCCACAAAATCCTTTAGTTCCTCTTACATTCACGTAATCAGCATCTTTAGTGCAATTCTTGCACACGGAGTACGTGCAAGTATAGCACATATAATATGAAGCTTTCTGACAAGAGCTACATATATGCCACCCTGAAACATACAAATAGAACACCAGAAAATTAATGAAACAGCTTAATCACTGAAACTTCCTAATAAGTTATTAATTTATATAATAATATTAGCACAATAACTAATCCAGAGGAAAAAGTCCAAGTCAATGAACAGACACATAAGCTAACATTCACTTAGAATAAAGAACCCAAACCAATGCAATGACAGACATGCAAAGATACCATCCAATAGGCAAATGTTAATGGCATGATAATATCTTAAATGAGATAAATAATCCAATAACAACTCTAGAACAAATAACCCAAAATGTGAGTCATGGAAAGTTACCATTTGAAAAGCATGTGAACAGTAAGAACAACAGTTAATTTAACTGTGAAGCAAAGTAAAGAAGAGCGTGAATCTGGATTCAAATAAGACAAGCTATAGTCCTGTAACACATATGTAAACGAAACTGAAATAAAAGTGACAAAAATGTACAAGAGCTAACTGAAATGCAACATACCACAGTTCCATTTCGCATTTGATTTAAAGAATTCCTCGTCCCTTTTGATACAGGTCAGATGGTATGCCTTAGGACATCCCCTGATACATTAAGTCTCATATGATTAACCACGTAAACAGCAGAAATGCAAAACTAAATAGGAACAAAAGGTAAAAAGGCATTCATGGACAGCCCCTGATACATAAAATCACATCTAATTAACCAAGTAAACAGCAGAAACGCAAACCTATAGAGGAACAGAAAGTAAAAAAGCAATCATGGAAAGCCCCTGATTCGTAAAATCCTATTATATTCATTAACGTAATATATCATCTATACGTATAATATTTATATGGATTTATATTCAATACATTATACACTGGCGGTGGAAAAAATGTTTCCACAAGGTCTTGCCTTAATTTTAGGGTTTAGTTATTTAGTTTAGAGTTTAGGTGTTTATGTTTAGTGCTTTAGAATTTAAGGACTGTGGTTAGACTTTAGTGTTTAGGGTTAGAATTTAGAGTATAGAGTTTAGTTTTTAGGGTAATATGATTAGTGAGTTAGGTTTTAACCTATAAACACTAAATTCTAACAGCACAGATTTTGATATTTTGGTTTAACTCCTGAGAAGATCACGAATCAGCTACATAGATGAGAAAATTCGAATCTCACCTGCGATCACAAAGCACGAGATTTCCGCCGTCGAAGCATATAAAGCAAACGTCTTCTTCATCGTCCGTATTAGGTGGTGGCGCCGATGATGACATTATTCTCGCCTGATTCTTCGGCGGCCTGCCCCGTCTCCGTTTCCCCGTGCTCATCATCTCGACAGCTTTGACTCCATCCTCTGCCGCCTTCTCCGCCGCACCACCACCACCATCTCCTCGAACCACCACGTCAGCGTTTCCGAGATCATTCATGTCCCTATTCTTCTGATATGGATCGATGAACTCCCCTTTGATAATAACGATTCAAACTATTACCACTGTTAGTAACATCACCGCCGTTGCGGCTGTGAAGTGTGAACAAGGCTTACACAGAGAGTCGTGTTAGATTCAACTTGTTGACAATTCTTTTTCCAATCAGTAAAAATGAAGAATAGTCATAAATCAGAAAGTATAATAGTAAATGATTTTCCACGAACAAGTCTTTCTATGAGGTCAACAAAAAAAACGTGAACCCTAGAGATTTTTTTTGAACATAGTGAACCCTAGAGATGGAATGTGGGGATTGGGATTTTGAAATGGGCACATGGAAATGGATTTGGGAAGGCATTGTTTGGTAATAAAAAAAGCGAATAACTACATATTTAGTACCCTACTTATTCTCTCTTTCTTGTTTTAGTATTCACCTATTTTTTTAATAAAATAATACTAACGTTATATTTTGTTTTTATTTTAGTATCTGTCGTTAAAAAATTAACAATATGATAATTATGAGAGAGAAAAGTATATGTGGCAGACTAATTAAGAGAGAGAAGCACATGTGGTTTGCTGCCACGTCATTTTCTCTCTCCTAATCAACATGTCACATGTATTTTTTTATAATTTTAGTCATCGTGTCATGCTGACTAGGAGAGAGAAAATAACATGGCATCATGCCACATGTGCTTTTCTCTCTCATAGTCAGTCTTCCATTAGTTTTTTAACGACGAGGTACCAAAATAGAAACAAAACATAACGTTAGGTACTATTTTGTTAATTTTTTAACGACGAGATACCAAAATAGAAATAAAACGTAACATTAGGTATTATTTTATTAAAAAAAGTGAGGTACTAAAATAAAAACGCAAGAATAGGTTGGATACTAAATATATAGTTATCCATAAAAAATGATGGTTTAATTAAATTCAAAACCTTTTTTAAAAAGTAAGCTTTGAAAGATAGAAAGAAGAAAGTAGGGACACCTGGTCTTTGATTAGGTTTGGTTGGGTAGCTCAAACTCTCAAACAGTACTAATTTTTGGTTAAACTACTATTATAGTCACTTAATTACAAGAGTAGTACTATTTTGACTACATAACTATTATTTTTGTCAATCAGGTCACTTAAGTAGTATCAATCAAGCTATTGACCATTAAAAGTTAACGGAGATGTTGATGTGGCAGTTAAATACAATTTTATAGTTAGAAATTTAATCATAATTATTCGCGTACTATATCAATAATTTATTGAATGAAATTAAAATTAAGACAAAATTGATAAAATGTAAATAATGAGAATTAAATATGCAATTGTATAAATTTATTAGCTGTCACGTTAACATTTCCTTTAACTTTTAACGGGACGGTGACTTGATTGATATTATTTAAATAATTAAATGACTTGATTAATAAAATTAATAGTTTGACTGTCAAAACTAGGGTGGGCAAAACTCGACAAGACTTGAAAAAATTAAATTATTCGGCTCGAATCGTTGCAAAAAATACTCGACTCATAATTTTATAAATTCGACTCTACTCGAAAAAGTTTCAAATAAAGTTTGAGTTATAAAATGGAAATACGAATAATTTGAAATTTTTAGTAATTAGTATATCAGTTTTTAAGTTTGAGTCTAGTCTTTCAATTTTGTAAGAGTTTTTAAGTTTTATATGTTTTTTTGATCGTTGGATTAGTGAAATGAATGACTGAGATTAACAATAGGACATGTGAAGATTATCACTTGAAAAAAAAATAAATGAGTTAATCTCAGACATCTATTTCACTCATCCAACAATCGAAAAAACATGTAAAACTCATAGTTTTACAATGTGTGTAAGTGGATCCTAACCATATATATTGTTATAGAAGACTGTTTAAATTGGAATTAATAAGTACCATATCATTATAAACGTTTATAATTAAATTTGAACAGAAACTCGAAACAACTCGACTCAACTTGACTCGAAATTTTTTTAAATAAAATTTAAGTTATAAAATAAGACTCTTCAACTCGACAAACTTAAATTTTTTTAACTTGACCCAATCGAGTGCCCACATTTAATCAAAATAAAACTACCACTATAGTTAAATGGCTATAGAGGTAGTTTACACTTAATTTTTACTTAAAGGGGTGGGATAAGACGAAGAGGAAGGACAGCGCCTGCGCGAAACACGGCATATTGATTCTCTAATATTTTACGGCACATAAGCATCACGTGGTTAGTCGGCAGTACAGTAAGTACACATAAAAGCTGAATGCCAGAAAAGTTAGTGTCCCACACTCATCTGGAGTTTCTTTTCCTTTTTTTCCCCTACTTTCAAATTTGGTTTTATTCATAAATTCTTCCCTAATTTATATCCTGATTTTGAGAATAATTTTATAGTTTTTCACTCAAATTATAGTTTAGGGATAAAGAAAATTTGCCTTGAAAAATTGATTTTTCCACTCGACTTGACTCGAATCTTAATATCATAAACTAAACCCAATTTTTTTTTAAACAAAGTTTGAATTATAAAATGGAAAAAGAGTATGAATCAACTATGCTTCATAGTAACTTATGAACCACACCATGAACAACATTCCTTCCAGAAAAACAGTCCACGTTTTTAATATATAAACTGTTAATTGACAGCAGTCGAGTGAAAAATACTTGCACAGTTCTTACTTTGCACCAAACCCTGATATGATGCAGGAAATAGTTAAGTTAGGCACCAGGCCAATGGGGCAAATACTATGAATCCAGTTTCTTTTTTGCACAAAACAAATCAAGAGTCTACTTTTTAGGAAAAATAAGTCACCGAAGCTTTCGCAGTCACACCTTGATAGGCTCGTATTTTTCACCTACCGCTCCACCTTTCTGTTTTTGAAACTCTATGTATCTGAGTGTGCTGGAAAAGAAAGCATCCGCTGCTGGATCCGGCGTGCTAGAGTCACTTTGCATCTCAGTTGTTACCAATTCAATCAGACTCTGGATTGCAGCAACATTGATCTGCGGGTTCCCCTTCTCAAAGAAATATAGGTACCTACCAACATGACGGGGTTCGAATTCACATCATCAATAATCAGGACAATATTTGAACAAATCAAATGCAAGTTCTTTGCAATCAGGGTTTGCAGGATGTACTTGTTCAGTATCTCAACAAAGAGAGTGACCGACCCAATGCTACCCCGTGCTGCATTGGACATTTGTTGAGCAGCATTTGCAATTCTCAGCGCCCGTTTAAGGCAAAGCAAGACCCTATTTAAAAGCAAAGAAAAGAGGAAGATCAAAAAGACCATCCAGATTCAATGAACGCACCCGATGGGATGCACATGCACATGCACATGCACATGCACATGCAACAGCACAATGTATGCATGAAATTACAAACATAAAGGTCAACCTTACCTCTCTCCATCTTTCACATTGTCCTGATCATCAACCCAGAAGAGATGTGAGCATGCAAAAACAGCTCTGCACTGATCAGGCTTCTTCAAAAGTTTTGCAGAATACTGCTCAAATCCAAGGGGGTTTAGTTCAACTCAAGTACAGGTTAAAGATGCTAAGCTGATCTCTAGACAAGTGACATAATAGAAAGATTACCCCTGTAGCCTTGTGAGTTAAAGTATCCCTATTTTCAACACCAAAGACATGCATCCTTTGCAGTGTTCCAATTATCAAATGTATTGCAGTAATTTGTGCCCTTGAGTCCTATAAGAGCATATAGTAGCAAAAATCAACTAGTAAACTAATTCCATTTCCCATGCTTTATCAGTAACAACCATGTAAGTTGAGATACTCCATAACAAGGCATATTAATACTCAGATTGCAACCAACTTACTGAAATCTCTTCTTCGTATAAGATGAATGCTTGTGTGAAAAATTCATATGCCACAGGTTCTAAATCACAGTCATTCGCAGCCTGATCAATAAAAATCCATCATAAATATTATTACAATTTTTTATCATCCAATTTGTGATTTGTGTGTGTGTATATATATATATATATATATATATATATATATATATATATATATATATGAGGTCCGAAAACACCATACCTCAGCACACTGCAGATACAACTGTAGTGCCAACTCAGGGGCCGGAATGTTAGAGAGGGTTTCAACAGTCTGAAACCAGAAATTAACGACATTATCAAATAAATGTGCTGGGTAAATTCAGATAGAATTGGACAAGGGACCATTCAAATATGCATTCAAAAAGAGCTTTTTGCCTATGATAAATTAAAATCTAAATGCACCATGATCGGAAATTATAGTGTATTCATGCTTCAACACAAATCATATGGGTATACCCAACACCAAACAGGCAGTGTGTCTGAACAAGATGACTGACCTGATTCAACAGCTGGAATATTTTCTTGGGCGTGGTTGATTCCTCCTCTCCAAAAGGATTGTCCTCTTGCCCTCGTAGTTGCCGAACCAACTAACAAGCAAAAAAAATTATGGTTACTTTCAGTAGAAGAAAGAACCATCAAAGG